>CANNZV010003019.1:0-76089 GCA_947561585.1 Caprella mutica
ATAAGGTAGTGATATTACCAGAAGGTAACTATAGATAATATTAATTAACAGTTAAAGGTAATTAGGTAGTTAATAACATTAATTAACATTATCATTACAAATATTAATAAATAACTTTATACACATTCTTATCATTTACATTAAAAAATAAAAGATACCAAAATGTAGAATATTAAATTATATTTATTTAAAATAATTTTAAGAAGCACGCAAGTAATCAAGTTGGATAAAGATCATTTTAATACTACTTCTACCATGTCCAGGATGGCTGAGAGGTAGCGACGCAGGCTTCAATAGTACATCACACTAGAGTTCTGAGTTCGATTCCCGAGATGACCACTACAATTCTTTCTCCATTTCTTCCCATTTAATTTGTATATAACAATATGTAATATTAAAATAAATGATATACAGCCAAATGTACATATACACTATATGCAATATGGTTAGAAATTGCAATAATAATTAGTATGATCTTTTTTTATTTCTTATACATATTTATATACCCCAATTAACCGAAGTAATTTGAGCCAAAAGAGAGATATGTCCCCCTTGCAGAGGGGGACATCCACACTCTGTCCCACGTCTTGCAGAGGGGGACATCCGCACTCTGTCCCACGTCTTGCAGAGGGGGACATCCGCACTCTGTCCCACGTCTTGCAGAGGGGGACATCCGCACTCTGTCCCACGTCTTGCAGAGGGGGACATCCGCACTCTGTCCCACGTCTTGCAGAGGGGGACATCCACACTCTGTCCCACGTCTTGCAGAGGGGGATATTTCCACTCTGTCCCACGTCTTGAATACTCACTCAGTCCCACGTGGGTCCCACGTCTTATTTCCTTCTTCCCTCTATAGCGAGGGACATCCGCACTCTGTTCCACGTGGGTCCCACGTCTTGAATCCCTCTATAGCGAGGGACATCCACACTCTGTCCCACGTGGGTCCCACGTCTTGAAAACGGAGTGGGGTAAGACGTGGGACAGGTATATGTCCCCCTCTGTCAGAGGGGGACAAGACGTGGGATCAGACGTCTTGCAGAGGGGGACCCCTGTGCAAATGAAGAGGGTTAGACGTCTGCAAGACGTCTGATGTCCCCCGCCCCACGTCTTGTCCCACGTCTTAAATCCCTCTATGGCGAGGGGTATCTGACGTCTTAAGACGTGGGACAAACAGCTTTTGGTTAGCTGGGAACATTAGTACTAAATATTCGAAAGCTTTATTATATTAAGATTATGCATATATATTATAATAAGGTTACTCGATAACATTAAAATAATACTTATATTTTAATGTTATAATAAGATTATAAGTTAGTATTATAATAAGGTTATACGTAAATAATATAACAATATTCAACATACTATTTGAATAATGTTTAAAATAAATACTAAAATATAACTTTACATACGTATTATGATTTAGTGAAGATTTCCATGTATCTTACAAGGGTAAACACCCAATTACCGAACATAACACAGTTATCGATCATATGGCCAATCAAATGTTTATTATAAGCAGAATTCATTAATTTAAGCCTGTCGGATCCTGAGGTTCACGCCCACTGTTCGTAAACTGTGTTTGTCCGAGAATTGGGTGTTTACCCAATATACCTACTTATTCAAAATGAGTTCTCAATTTAAATACGTTTTACTGTTACGTTAATTAATTACCCAATTATTTTAATTTGAAATCTTTTACTTATCATGGGTTCTATTCTTCTCTCGTTATACATATAGAACACTTTCAATTAAAAGTATAAATATAATTTCGATTACCTATTAAATATTGTTTGTAACAGTTTTTCACTTCAAATTTATAACAGTTACCAATTCATTGAATTAACTAACTGGCAACTCACGTATGTGTTATGCTACGTACATACATGGTAAGTAACTGAAACACAAAATTCACGCGATCATTGTAACACCAGCGCCATCTACGAATAAAGTTTTAAGTGGATTTCAACATTTACATTATAATTGATTGATCTATATTATCCCAATATGTTACTTTCTATGAGGTTTTAGACCATAGAGTAAATTGTATTATTTTAATTACTTGGTCTTCTAAATATTATTATTTCATTACTCATGTTTATGCATGTGGTACGTTCTTGGCGGTATATTCGTTTTCAGTGCATCCTTCGTCTTTGTGCTGTGAGCCTGCATGTGCTTGAATAAGTTGCGAGTGAAGTGAATTAGCTAGGTGTTTTTTAGTAAAAATGTCTAGAAATTATCATGACATCCGTAAGAAACAAAGATTATATCTTCAGTCGACTCCCTCCTCCAAGTTGTGCGCACCAGTCGGACAGAAGCCCCGCCACCTCCACAGGGTTAAGCCAGAGAGGTGTACCGTACGACGTCCATACACAGTGGAGGATATGCTAAATCGAATGCTCGTGACAGTTGTGTATAAAGAATTCGACTGTCGCCTGCATTCTTTTGTTTATCCTTCCTGTAATCTTCAAGTCTTCTAGAATTCCCTCACCAATTGCAAAATAACCTTCCAGCAATATCCCCGCGATGTTCCCTCATGAGGTTAATTGGAAGGAATTATTGAACATAAATGTTGGTATGTATTATTAAATATACATGTTAGTATTTATTAATGAACATACATGTTGGTATGTATTATTAAATATACATGTTAGTATTTATTAATGAACATACATGTTGGTATGTATTATTAAATATACATGTTAGTATTTATTAATGAACATACATGTTGGTATGTATTATGGAACATACATGTTAGCATTTATTATTGAACATACATGTTGGTATGTATTAATGTATTATTGAACATACATGTTGATATTTATTATTGAACATACATGTTAGTATTTATTAATGAACATACATGTTGGTATTTATTAATGAACATACATGTTGGTATGTATAATTGAACATACATAACCCAGGTAGCAATGAATGTTATATAAATGTTAGAATAATATTATCCTGTAACCAAAAGTAATGTTATTTTCAATGTTAAAATAACATTATAAAAATGTTATATTTTCAATGTTAACATAATATTACAACCGAACCTTGAAATAACATTGGGAAATAACATTGAATGTTATGTTGTAATATTAAAATAACATTTGAAAAATGTTAAATTATGTTTTTTTATTAATAAAAAATGTTATATTAACATTTTTTTGATATTACAATAACATTATTTAACATTTTTTAAATGTTATTTTAATATTACAACATAACATTAAATATTATATCCCAATGTTATTATAAGGTTTGTTCGTAATAAACAAATGTTATATTAACATTTTTTTGATATTACAATAACATTATTAAACATTTTTTAAATGTTATATTAATATTACAACATAACATTTAATATTATTTCCCAATGTTATTTCAAGGTTCGGTTGTAATATTATGTTAACATTGAAAATATAACATTTTTATAATGTTATTTTAACATTGAAAATAACATTACTTTTGGTTACAGGATAATATTATTCTAACATTTAAATAACATTCATTGCTACCTGGGCTGGACATGGTAAAATTAGTATTAAAATGATCTTTATCCAACTTGATTACTTGCGTGCTTCTTAAAATTATTTTAAATAAATATAATTTAATATTCTACATTTAGGTATCTTTTATTTTTTAATGTAAATGATAAGAATGTGTATAAAGTTATTTATTAATATTTGTAATGATAATGTCAATTAATGTTATTAACTACCTAATTACCTTTAACTGTTAATTAATATTACCTATAGTTACCTTCTGGTGATATCACTACCTTATACCTATCTAGTTACTTATACTAGAGTTTATTTATAACTACCTAGTAACCTACAAGTGATAACCACCAATCTGTACCTACTGGTGGTTATCACTACTTGCCTATTACGTAGTATTTATCAGTACCTACTTAGTTACCTACATTACCTACTGTTTGTCAATACCTACCTAATTACCTACTGGTGTTCATCAATGCCTACCAAGTTGCCTACATCTGCTTATCAATACCTAATTAGTTACCTTCTTGTGTTTAACATTGCCTACCTAGTGGCCTACAACTGTATATAAGAACCAATATAGGTCCTAGTTAAATACTAGTATTCATCAATACCTACCTAGTTACCTACAACTGTTTGTCAATGCCTACCTAGTTATCTACTAGTGTTTATCAATGCTTATCTAGTTACTTATAACTGTTTGACAATACCTACCTAGATACCTACCAGTACCAATACCTACCTACCTAGTATACCTACAAGGTAGTGTTCATCAATCCGTACCTACTTACCTACTACCTAGTATTATTCATCAATGCCTACCTAGATAGTAGATACCTACATCTGTTTATGAATACCTACCTAGTTATGATACGTAAATAAAGCTTGAGATAGATATACCTTTTTGGTATAACTTTTTCCCGCGTAAAACAGACGAGGGACAGAGAGGGACATCCCGCGTGGGACAGACGTGGGACAGAGAGGGATATCCCGCGTGGAACAGAGAGGGACATCCCACGTGGGACAGAGAGGGACATCCCGCGTGGGACAGAGAGGGACATCCCGCGTGGGACAGACGTGGGACAGAAAGGGACATCCCGCGTACTTTTTCCCGCGTAAAACAGACGAGGGACAGAGAGGGACATCCCGCGTGGGACAGACGTGAGACAGAGAGGGACATCCCGCGTGGGACAGAGAGGGACATCCTACGTGGGACAGAGAGGGACATCCCGCGTGGGACAGAGAGGGACATCCCCCGTGGGACAGACGTGGGACAGAGAGGGACATCCCGCGTGGGACAGAGAGGGATATCCCACGTGGGAAAGACGTGGGACAGAGAGGGACATCCCGTGTGGGACAGAGAGGGACATCCTGCGTAACACAGAGAGGGACATCCCACGTGGGACAGACGTGGGACAGAGAGGGACATCCCGCGTGGGACAGAGAGGGACATCCCGCGTGGGAAAGACGTGGGATTTAAGACGTAGGACAGACGAGGGACATCCCGCTTGTGTAAGACGTGGGACGTGAGTGGGATTTTAGACGTTGGAAAGACGTGGGATTTCAGACGTCTGCAGACGTCAGAAATCCCCTGTCCCTCTCTGTCCCTCGCTAGCGAGGGATGTCCCCCTCTGTCCCACGCGGGACAGAGAGGATATGGTTAGCTGGGGTATAGTTATGGATAAAAGATAGGATAGAAAAAAAATTATTATATTCGTGTCATAGATAGGATAATTAGCGGTACTAGATAAGATAATTATACGTTAGGTAATATTCTAATAGTTATATAGAATTCTAACGAATATATGAATATGAAAAAACTATCAAGACTTTGCATTATTTTAAGATTTCTCCATATCAAATATAATCAAAACAATTCCATTTTTATGCCACAAAGAGTTTGTAATAACTAAATTATTACAGTATAAAGTATATTCTTTTGTTGAACATTAATATAAAGATTTATGCGGGGCGAATATGAAGCTTAGAAAAAGGGCGAATATAGATGGTGAAAAATGTGGGAGTATGGAGCTTAGAAATGATAAAATCGTGGCCGGTAAAATCCACCGCGGAAAATTCTCCCGCGGAAAGTTCCACCAGGAAGATTCCACAGGCGTTAAATGGCAGATGTTAAAAATTCCACCGCGGAAGATTCCACCATTTTGAAAAAAATATACAAATAAACAGTGTGCTAAATTTAGCTTCTTGAATCTATCAACAGAAACACTGAAGTTCGGATATTAATATTTGGCATAAAAAATAAAATTTTGTTAGGTTTATATTCATTATTGAAAAGTTTAATATTATATAAGCAGCAAACAAGTTGTTATTGTCATTTATTTAGAGTCAATTTAAATCAGCGACCTGCTGAACCGAATTTATATTAAGATGTTTCGTAGCTAAAGAAACTCTGTATGTGTTATGAATCATATATCTTTGTGAGTTTTGAAGTTATGATTTTTATTCGTATGTCTGTGGTTTCAGATCGAAGCTAGTTAATATACTGCAATTTACCTGCTTAACTCTATGTTCAAAATTTAGTTGAAACGCATTATATTTAAACTTTATTTTGTAATTCTTTCAATAGAAATTATTATACAGTTTCGAAAAGTTTCCGCTTTGAATTTTTTTTAAATTAAAAATATATTGATAATAATTAAACATTTTATTTCGGTACGTGTCAAATTTATCTTTTAATTCCACCTCTTATCGCCGCTAATTTAAATTTAAATTTATATTTGTACATTCAAACACTTGGGTAATAGATAATTTATATAAAATAAAATTTATGTTACAAACAAAATAGTATCCTTAATTTCAGTTTCAATTCAACATATATATGTTTAAACGAGAATCAAAATGAATCTAACTGGGAAACTTGGGACAGCGGGACTTTATTGTTGAATTTTCACGATTTAAATTTTATTATAAATTTAATTGATTCATATTTAAAAGATTGTCTGATCTCTCTGGTGTTGTTTTCGTATGTTCGCCTTAGCTTATCTATTAGACATAGACTTAACTTTTTAACTAAAGAAATAAAGTTCGGTTACCACAAAAAAAACTAATATTTCCATTATTATGCGGTGGAATCTTCCATGGTGGAATTTTCCGGCGGTGGAATAATCCGTGGTGGAACTTTCCAGCAGTGGAACTTACCTGGTGGAATTTTCCGCGGAGGAACTTACCTGGTGGAATTTTCCGCGGAGGAATTTACTTAGAACCGATAAAATATATATTTTAAATTAACATCAAACTCCTAATTGTATTAAATTAGTTAAAAAAGAGTATCTAAAAGTGCGCGTGAAATTCAAAGATCAATTTCCCTGTCCAATTAAGATGGCACGTGACTCTACCGGAGACATCAAATTGTAATTCAAGTTCTAATGGATGAACTTCAATGAATTCATTATTGAGTGATCAGATATGCATTAGTTTATTGGTCAGTAGGTTGTACTGTGCCATAACACACATTTACCTGTATCTTAATAGCTATATTTTAGGAATAATTTTTACCACGTTTTACTCAATGTATTTACAACGGTAGGTATTAACATAACTTTATATTCGAAAAAAATACTCCATAAGTAGTCACTATTGATAAAAAATCAGATTGAAGTGTGGTTTAATAATGGATTATATTTAAAAAATACTTAAGAGTTAAGTTACGTCAATTTATTTAATTGAAAATCAGAACAGATTATCTTAGTCTTTGATAAATTTTACATTAAGTGTAAGTCTAACAGAATGTTCTCGATTATTTCATTATAATAACCGTATAAAAAGGCCTGAAATAAAAGGAATAATTAATTAGGCTTGGTAATGTCTCATGCAATGCATATACGAGGTTTCAGTTGTTCCAATTAATGCATCTTAAAAACTATTACATCAATTAAACGAAGGAACACTATAATATAGCATCAAAGCAGAGAATAATTAAAATACTCATAAACTGTATAGGTACATGCAAATGCTTATGCCTATAATTCTCATCTTATTATTCTATCCTATAATTCTTATCTTATTATTATATCCTATAATTATTCTTATCTTATTATTCTATCCTGTAATTCTCATCTTACTATTCTATCCTATAATTATTATCTTATTATTCTATCCTATAATTCATATATTATTATTGTACCCTATAATTATTATCTTAAATATTATGCTAAATTAAATTCTTAATATTGTAAACTTTTTTGAAGTCTAGTTAATTTCTTGGAATGTTGTACAAAATCTGTATATATTGGAACCTTAACAGGTGTAATAGTCTAAAGACTTTCAGTGACTCAGTAGTGCTCTATTTGTCTCGGTGTTTACTAGTTTCTTAAATATCCTGCTTTACATAACTATTTCTCCTTGTCTTTCTAGATACTATATTCAATATAAATATAAATCAATTTCACAATGTACGAACTGAAAAATAAATCCATTTAGCCGTGTGTCCTCAAAATTTTAGGTAAATTTATCTTCTATATAATTGAATTGTTAATATTGCAATAGTGTTAAAATTTATTTGTATACTATTTTGTACCTGTTCATTGCAGGTACCTCATTGATTGCTCATTGATTGCTCTTTGTCTGCACTATTTTGATGAATAAAGACTATTTGACGATGCTTTCAATGCGAGTTACCTACAAAAAGACACACTTGAATATTAAAACCAAAGGGTTGCTTTAAAAATCTTGAACCCACAACACCCAGAAAGTTCAATTAGCTTGGAACTTTACAGTACCTAAAATTAGTCAAAATAAATTTTGAAGATGTCTGAAGTTCCTCTGTTCAACGGAAAATACCCATCCGGAAAAGTTGCAGCTGTTACTAGAAAGATAGGACAGATAAAGGAGCTAATGCACGACGACAATAACACAACCTTAGGAAGAACTACAGTGTCAAGATTAGTTGAAGAATTATGCGAGAAAATTAAAGGGTTTCGAGAAGCTTGTGAGCAGTTCGTAATAAATACCGAAAGTGAAGAAGAGGTCAAAGCATTCTCAATATGGCGAGATAACCACATAGAAACTTTCGAAGCATTTGTTGCTCAAGTTGCATCGAAGTTCACCCCCGAAGAAGAAATAACCCCTAATGACAGTGTGTCTCAAGCTCAGAAATCTCGTACATCACATCGTTCTATGTCATCTATTAAGTTAGATCTAGAAATGAGAAGATTGGAAAGTGAAGCGAAGAAAAAAGCTACAGAAGAAAAATTAGAAAAAGAAGAAATGAAAATAAAGCAAGAATATGAATTGAAACAATTTGAAATAAAGGAAAAACTGGCATTAATGGACTCAAAAGTTGAATCCGAAGTCTTAAAGGAACTAGAAGACAAATACTCGAGTGTTACTGAAAAAAGATCATCAACTTTCAGCAAAACTACTGCTGAGGAAAAGCGAAGAGTAACAAGGCATCATTCACTCACAACTGAACGCAATGTACCACAAGTATTAGTGCAATTACCACATAACGAACCAGACTCCTTCTCAGGTGAAGATATTACGCTATACCGAACATTCCTTTTGGCGTTCGAGCGGATGATTGCAAGTAAGTGTACTAGTACTGACGATAAATTTTACTACTTGTTGAGATATACCGCAGGAGAAGCCAAGAGATTTGTGCAGTCATGTCATAGTGAGAACATTGAACAGTCATACCGTGAGGCTCTAAAATTGCTAGAAGAACGGTATGGCAGCAATTATTTAATTGCACACAAGTACCTTGAGAAACTCTCAAATTGGCAACAAATTCGGTCTGAAGATGCTAAAGGATTGGGTGAGTTAGCTTCTTTCCTAATTCAATGTAACAACATGATGGGTAACATGTCTGAGTTAAACCAATTAAATAGTTGGCGTGACATAAAAAATTTTTTGGATAAGTTACCTTATGACCTACGTAAACAATATAGAACTAAAGCTTGTCACTTAGTAAAGCGAAATGAAGAGGTTAATTTCAATACGTTAGTTCAGTTCGTTAAGGAACAATCAGAAGTTTTAAATTTTCCAATGATAGGTGATCTGACTAACAATACTAAGGCTACTGATAGAGAACGTAAAAACTTTGATAAGAGAGATAAAACTAATAAACAAAGAACATTTTATTCTCAATTTGAAAAACTGAAATGTGCCTGTTGTAAAAAGGAAAATCATTCGCTTGATAATTGTTTCTTTTTTATGAAGAAATCGTTAAAAGAACGTGAAGACTTTGTTAAAACAAAAGGTCTATGTTTTGGTTGTTTAAAAACAGACTTGCACAAAACTAAAGATTGCCCTGATAAAATTCAGTGTAAAACCTGCGGTAAAATTCATCCAAATACTTTACATCGTAAGACGTTCGAAAACAAAGTAAAATCCCCTGAAAAGAAAACTAGTAGTTACGAATCTAATGAAACTAATTTGTTTGTTAAAACTAAACGGATAGCCTTTCCTTCTATTCCGGTTATAATAAAATCTAAAGATTTTAATATTAAAACTTACATGGGACTCGATAACTTTTCTTCATCTAGTTATATGGATATGGAGCTTGTGAATAAATTAAATTTGAATGGTTTGAAGACTAAATTGTAAATTAAAACTATCGATAACAGTCTAACAGATGTCAATGCTACGGTGATTAAGAATCTTGAAATAACTTCTCTTGATGAATCTAAAACTCTTGTTGTGCCTAAGTTGTATGCTAAAGAAAACTGGCCATTTAAATACGAAGATTCACCCAAAACTAAGGACGTGAAAGATATACCCGAATTATCTAAAGTACCTTTTCAATTCATTGATAGTAAAATCGGCATCTTAATTGGAATGGATATGCCAGAAATAATGAGGCCGTTAAAAGTAGTTCAGTCTAAGATAAATGGGCCTTATGCATCTATAAATATTCGTTAGGCTGGGCATTGAATGGGCCTGTAGACGGTATTGAAGATAATTCGAAATGTTATAGAACTAAAGTTGAAGAAATGGAAAATCTTAATGATAAATTTAATGCTTTATTTGGACAAGACTTTATAAGCGACAATATCACTAGCAAATATTCGAATGAAGATGTTCGTTGGCTAGATAAAGTTTCTAATAGCGCCACTAAACTAACTAGCAATAACTGTTTTGAGATTAAACTTCCTTTTACCGAAGATAATGTAATGCTACCTAATAATTACTGCCAAGTTAAAGGTAGACTTGGTAATTTAATTAATAAATTTAAAAAAGATTCTCAGTATTTTGACGAATATAAAAATCTAATGAATGTCATGCTCGAAAAAGACTTAATAGAAAAAGTACCAAATGAAGATTTAAAGAGAACTGAAGGCAAGCTATGGTACCTTGCTCATCATGGCGTAAGACACAAACAAAAAGGAAAACTAAGAATAGTGTTTGATTGTTCATGGAAATTTAAGGGTGTCTGCTTAAACGATAAACTGCAGAAAGGACCTGATCTAGCGAATACTTTGATTGGAGTTTTATTAAGGTTTAGATCTGGTAAAGTTGCTGTCAGTGGAGACATTGAAAAAATGTTTTACATGATAAAACTACCAAAATTAATGAAGATTCTGAATTTCTAAGATTTCTGTGGTTTGATAATGATGACTTTCTAGCACCCCCAGTTCCGTACAGGTTGAAGGTACATGTCTTTGGAGCCTCTTCAAGCCCAGCCATCGCTAATTTCGCTCTGAAGAACAGCGTACAAAATGAAGACGAGCAGGTGAAGAACATCGTCCTGGAGTCATTCTACGTAGACGACATGCTGAAGTCCTTTGACGATGAGAAATCCGCAGTTCACAATGTTGATCACGTGAGAAATGTACTTTCAAATAGTGGATTTAATTTGACTGGCTTTGCATCAAACTCTAGACATGTGTTAGACAGTATACCTGCTGATAAACTTTCAAAATCTTTAGATAGCATTGATATAACGGAAGAATTACCGTGTGATAGAGCTCTTGGAATTAAATGGAATACTAACGATGATACGTTAGGTTATAAAGTTAAAATGCCTGAAAATCCTGAAACCAAGAGAGGCATTTTATCCTCTATATTTTCACTTTACGACCCCTTGTTCCTAGCTAGTCCAATAACCATTAGAGCCAAACGCATATTTCAAATAGCTTGTGATAGGAAACTTGAATGGGACGAAGAACTGCCCGATGAATTAAAAAAGATTTGGATTAAATGGAAGAATAGTGTAAACATTCTAGAAGAGTTTGTAGTACCTAGATGGTACGGTAATAGTAATTTCTCAAACAATGATTTGCACGTATTTTGCGATGGAAGCGAGATAGCCTATGGTGCTGTTGCATACTTAAGAACTGAAAATTATAACACCGTAACTAGTACCATAGTGATGGCAAGAACTAGTCTTACACCATTGAATAGATCATCTTTGAAAACTGTTCCTCGAATAGAACTTAATGCTGCGAAATTAGCGGTAAATTTGTACGGAACATTGAATGAAGAATTAGCTTCTCATATTAAAATAAATTCTGTTACATTTTGGACAGATAGCGTAACTGTTTTGCATTACTTAAACTCTGAATCATCCAGGTTTCAAAGATTCGTTTCAAACAGAATCGCTTTCATCTTGAACAGTACAAGGCCAGATATGTGGAAATTCATTCCCGGTGAATTGAATCCAGCAGATTTACTCAGTCGAGGTACATTAAATACAAAGGACTTCATCACCAATGAGAGCTGGACACAAGGACCCCCATTCCTTGTTTTGCCGAAAGAGGACTGGCCTTTAACAAAACCTCCTAAGATGACCGAAGATGAAGACTGTGAGGTAAAATTGAAGCAATTTAGTTTGTACACAAACGAGGTAAGCGCTGTGAATAATTCTGAAAAAGAAAAGACCTTAGCTAAACTATTCACTTGTTCTGATTTTCACAAGTTGAAACGTAGAATTGTCATTTTCATGAAATTTAAATGCTTCCTCAAAGATAAATTAGTAAATCCTACAATAACTGTTGACGATTTGAAAACAGCAGAGACTAACCTGTGGAAGTACCATCAGAGTACAAAATTTAAAAGTATTTTAAACTCTTTGAAAACTAAATTTAATCTTCACAGAAAATGTCCAATTGCTAAACTGAATCCTTTTCTAGATAATACAGGTTTGATAAGAATTGGAGGGAGATTAGCTAAGGCACCGATCCCTTATGACTCTAGACATACTGTACTCTTGCATGGTTCCGAATATCTCGTTAAATTGCTTATACAGCAAGCACATGAAATGGCTGGTCATTTAGGGAAGGAAAACATCTTGGCTCGTCTACGTCAACGTTTCCACATAGTAAACGGAAATCAGACTGTGAAGGATGTGTTAAGAAACTGCATCACCTGCCGAAAGGTACAGGGCAAAGTCAGTAACCAGATTATGTCAGATCTACCAGAAGACAGACTGACGGGAGGTAATCCGCCATTCTACTATACAGCAACTGATTTATTTGGTCCGTTTTACGTCTCCATGGGTAGAGGCCGTAGTCAACAAAAACGTTACGGAATAATCTTCACTTGCTTAACAACCAGAGCTGCACACATTGAGCTAGCATACAGTTTAGATACGGACAGCTATATCAACGCCTTGAGAAGATTCATTTGCAGACGTGGCTGCCCTAAAATCATGCGTTCCGATAATGGAACTAATTTAACCTCGACTAACAAGGAACTTAAGGATGCAGGTGTTCAATGGAGTTCAGATAAGATGAATAAGTTCTGCTTGAAAAAGGAGATAGAATGGATATTTCAACCACCTCACGCCTCTCACTTTGGTGGGGTATTTGAGAGGGAAATTCGAACTATCCGAAAGATTCTTGATAGTTTATTGAGATAATTCGAGAACCAAACTAAACTAACTGATGAACTTCTTGGTACCTTGTTTTGCGAAATAGAAGACATTCTTAACAACAGGCCTCTCACCGTTGTATCAACTGACCCTTTGGACCTCGACCCTATAACTCCAAATCATATTTTACGTCTACAAACATGTGAACCTTCATTTACGCAGACTTCCTTCGACGAACAAAATTCCAACTCTAGGAAGCAATGGAAAAGAGTTCAGCATTTCGCCAATAAGTTCTGGTATCGGTGGCGTAGAGAATATGTTCCTCTGCTGATAGCTAGACAGAAGTGGTTGAAAGTTAAAAGATCGCATGCTCCTGGTGACATCGTGCTAGTCGTGGATCAACTACTACCAAGGAACATGTGGTGTCTGGGACAGATAATTTCTGTCGAAAAAGACTCTCACGGTCATGTAAGAAGTTGTACTATAGAAGTCTCGCGCTGCAAACAAGATGGTCAAATAAAGACTAGGAAGACTCAATTAAGACGACCAATTGATAAACTTGTCCTTTTTAATGCTGTAGAAACTTTAAAAAATTAGTTCTTTGGCTAAATATTTGTAAATATGTTCTGTGTTCTTGTTCCTTTCTTGTTCTATGTTAAATTGGTTTGTTAAAGCTGGTTGCTTTAATGGGCCGGGTGTAAACTTTTTTGAAGTCTAGTTAATTTCTTGGAATGTTGTACAAAATCTGTATATATTGGAACCTTAACAGGTGTAATAGTTTAAAGACTTTCAGTGACTTAGTAGTGCTCTATTTGTCTCGGTGTTTACTAGTTTCTTAAATATCCTGCTTTACATAACTATTTCTCCTTGTCTTTCTAGATACTATATTCAATATAAATATAAATCAATTTCACAATGTACGAACTGAAAAATAAATCCATTTAGCCGTGTGTTCTCACAATTTTAGGTAAATTTATCTTCTATATAATTGAATTGTTAATATTGCAATAGTGTTAAAATTTATTTGTATACTATTTTGTACCTGTTCATTGCAGGTACCTCATTGATTGCTCATTGATTGCTCTTTGTCTGCACTATTTTGATGAATAAAGACTATTTGACGATGCTTTCAATGCGAGTTACCTACAAAAAGACGCACTTGAATATTAAAACCAAAGGGTTGCTTTAAAAATCTTGAACCCACAACACCCAGAAAGTTCAATTAGCTTGGAACTTTACAAATATAATATTCAACCCTATGATTAAATGAGTAAAAGAACATCAAAAAGAATATTGAACGTAAATGCTGTAAAATAATCAAATCAAGAAGAGGTCTCCGAACTATGACACCCTCAGTACTCAGAAAGTAGGTGTTACCAGTCAATCAGAATTTCTAAAACAGGGTAGATTAGTTCAAGATTTATATTATTTTAAGTCTCACTTTCTACTGTAAATGCCTGAGGACTGAGAAATTCGTCAAAATTCTATTCGTGAGATTAAAATCAATTCAGAGTATTTTAGAAAGTAACCTTCAGATTAAAGTTATAAATTGTACAAGATTAACGCTTTGGTGGCAATTTAGTAGCATTTCAAACTTCAATTTGCTGTATTTCAGTTATCGTAAATTATTAAAAACCGTTTTTTTCTTGTGTGAGGTATATTACCTTATTTTAAATGATTCAGTAAAAATAAATCAGATGTGACTACTGTATCCATATAAATAATAAAGCAGTTCTATGTTACAATTTGTAACCTATGAATGTATGCATTCTCTTCATAATCATTCTTATGATCACTTATCACCAATCTGTAACTATTACACACACATATATTTGAATGTAATTCCTCTAAATCAATAGAAACACCATGAAAATAGCCTGTTCTCCTGCTAGAGAATCACGATAACAACTCCATTCGATCATAGACTGAATAAACACAAGACAGTTACCTTTAGTATTTCTCTATGTATATCCATCTATAAAGCTAAGGGGCAATAAATGTTCACTTGAAGAGTACACACAGAGAACGGTTTTGATAAATTTACAAAACGTATTTTGTCGATAACATTTGGTTATGGTAATGGGAAAATTTTGTTATTTTAACCATCAATTGAGTTAAATCAACAATAAAATATTGTTCAAAGGTTTCTTCACTACAACAAAATATTTATTTAAGTTAACAGTACATTTTTTGTAAAAGAATATTGTTAAGGTTACTAAAAAAGTTTTGTTCATATTAACTTAAATATTGCTATGATAACAATATAATATTGTTAAATGTTTTTTTTATTTATAACAAAATGTTTTTGCTGTAGTAACTGAAAAATTTAGTTAAAATATAACATTGTTGTTTAACAAAATACCTTTGTCTTTATAAATAATAATTTTGCTACAATAATATTATAATTTTGTTGATATATTTTTTAGTATCAACAATATTATATTGTCATTAGTAATAATTATCTGCCATTAATTTTTGTTATTAGGCTTCATATAAATTTTAAGTTACCACAATATGTATTTATTGTTCGTACAGTGATGTCCCTCGTCTGGTTTACGCGGGAAAAAGTTATGCATTGAGTCTTGGGGCAAATCTTAATGGTAAAAATATTGATACATATTGCAGCAAGTTCATTCTCAAGCCTTATTTACGTATCATAACTACGTAAGTAATGATACACTCTAGTATCATGATAATGATTAGGGTTGAGACAATATGCACTGCATATTATGCAGTGTATGCACATAAAAATTTAGTGCATATTCGCTTGAAATATGCATTTCCATAAACTGCATATGCATTTTATAAAACGCATATGCATTTATAAAACGCATATGCAAAATATATGCATTTATAAAACGCATATACAAAATATATGCAGAAAATAATTTTAATTAAAAAAAATTAAACGTATATCAGTTAAGTAGACATTATAGATTTCCATCTATTTCTCGAAATAGGCTGTTACTAAGAAGCCCATGTATTTTTCACCAAATATTTTTTTATTAATTGTAGAAATAATAAAACACTGAGATGTAGAATGAAAGTTAATATCTTTTAATTGTCAATTTTTATATATTGAAACACTTCTTATAAAGTCTGCTTCCAAGTACATTAACAAGTCATAAATATGAGTATCTTTTATACAGGTATAGCTCGTACAGCGCATGATCTTTAAACGGTCACCCACTAAAAAAGATCAAAATTATCCGTTCTTCTGACCATGCAAATCCTACAATGGCCCCTCAAATAATATTATTTATAATTTAACAAATATTTTATTAGTTTACCTAGTATCTAGTCAAACATTGATTATATTCAGAGGTAATACAATTTAAAACCAACACTTAACTTATTGTTTTTTCAGTAATTTTATCTTGTTAACCTTTTCCTCCACGTTTTCTTTGATTAGAAAAGTTCTATAGAAATTAAAAAGATGTGTAACTATTCTAAATTATATAGTAATATATTTTTCATTTATTTACACAAAAAAAATATTAAGATAGTAAATTAGTTATTTTTATTTTGTTTTTGGTTTAATTAACGAAATATACCATCAATGAAAACTCCCAATTACAATTGGCCTTATTTCAAAGAAATTAGAACATATAAAGCTAACCTGAACGCATATCGTTGAGCATATAACGCTAACCTGAACGCATAAAAAGAATATTTTAAGCATAAAAGAATAAATTTTTAAGGCATAAAATGCATATATATAAAGCATAAAAGCCTATTTATCAAGCTTAAAGCATAAAAGCCTAATTTTCATAAAGAATATTGTCACAACCCTAGTGATCACTTTTGAGATTGACCTGCCTCACGCCTCAATTTGCTCTATTGTTGCTGGAATTACTGAGAATGTTGAATCTATGAACGCAAGATATATTTTCATTATTTCTATGCTCTGTAGAAGTTTTCTCTCTGATAAATATTTGGAATATTAAGAAGTAGAGTTCAACCAAGTTCCCACCTCGTTATAAACTAACCTATAATATTTAATTTTCAGAAGTAGAATAAAAATCTAGCTCGTGTTCATATTCGCCTGATGTTTATCATTTATTTATGTAGAAGTTTATCATTTGAACATCATTAATCAATTTATTTAATAAACACTTTTTATATGTATATTAAATAGAAATTTCATGTGCAAATAGAAAATGTATATGCAAAATAAAAAATGCATATGCATTTTCTATTTGCATATGGAATTTTTATTTGCATATGCATTTCAAGATTTGCATATGCTTTTTCTATATGCATATGCATTTTTTCACCAATATGCAAGATATGCAAAGTCACAACCCTAATAATGATACACACTAGTATCATGATAAAACCTAGTAAGAAACTAGGTAGGTAGGTAGGTAGGTAGGTCGGAATTGATAAATAATAATAGATAGCTATTTTAAAAATATTAAATAAAAATGTTCTATTGCTTGTCATTATAAAAAAGAAAAGTTACGAAATCAATAGAATATTAAATAATATTTATTTATAATAACTTTAAAAGGCATGCATGTTTTCATTTTGCTTATAAGTTATAGTTCATTCCAATTCTACTTCTACCATGTCCAGGATGGCTGAGAGGTTAGCGCCACAGACTTGAGATTGGAGATCGTCGGTTCGAGTCCTGAATGTGCCACTTCATTTCTATGTTCATTTATTCCCATTTAATTTGTGTATAACAACATGTAACAGTAACTAATTGATATACAGCCAAATTTACATATATACTATATGCAATAAAATAAGAAATAGTAATTAAAACAGCACAATCTATGTTTTCAGTTAAAATAACAAGATGATTTTGTTACTTCAAAAAATTATTTGTGTTGCTTTAAATATACTTTTTGTTGACATAACAAAATGCTTTTTTTGAAGCAACAGTATTGTAATGTTACTATAACTAGAAAGCCCTAGTTACTGTAACCTTGAAAATTCTAGTGTAACTATAACAAAAAAACCTCAACAAAAATATATATTTACTGTAACAAAATTATTTTGATGGCTCATAGCTGACTAACTTATTTTGTTGATACAACCAAAAACCTACTTTTTTTTGTTGTATCAACAAAACCGTTCTCTGTGTGTAGTATTTCTGTACCTCTTTCAAGTCTGGTGGTACATATTTTGTACCATACTGATTGTTACAATCGGTACGCAGTGGTACAGAAATTGTACCACCCATGAACGCTTTCAAGTCTGGTGGTACATACTCCATACCATGAATTAAATAGCTATAGAAGGATACTCGAACTCGACAGAAATACCGACAAAGAAAAAGAAGGCGACGTCACTAGGAATACGATTTCAAGGTTCTTGTATTGTTTACTTTGAGTCTATATCTAACTAGTATTCTATAATGCCTATTCAATGCAGTGTATTTGCATGTTATCACTTATTTGTATTGCTTTAATAAATGCAAATATCAGAATTTAAGTTTATAAAAAAATTCAACTATATATATTATAAACTTTATAGTTGCATGTATTCTATAATATATCCAATTCTGTAGCTTAATACTAGCTTTACAGAATACAGCTACTAGCTACTTTTTTTTGAAGTATACAGTTTTTTTATACATTTTATAATTTGAACAACAATATAAAGTTAGTTATCTATGATTTTCATTCATTCCTTAATTGAAGAAATACGCAGACAAATACAATAGAAAGAAATGTTAGAAAATTTCAGATCGAAGGAACAGTTTTTGAACTTCAACAAAAAATCTCGTAAAGTTCTCTTTCCAGAATTGTAAGAAAATATTTGGAATTTCATGCCTACGAATGTCCATCAAACACAAACATTTGAAAGATGATTTTCAGAAACGAGTAACATGTAGTCTATTGTACCTATAGAGCAATTGGAACGATTTCTTGACAATTCGGTGATAGGAGATGAAGCAGGAATTCACATGAAAGAATTATTAATCTGCAGGAATATGCATGAGATGGAATGATACTTCATAGAACACGGAAAACTGCAGATAATGTTTATGCGAAAAAAACAGCGCGAGAGGAAGTTTCCACATGGATTGGTTTGTGCGGTAATGAAGAAAATTTTGGTGCCATTTTTTGGTTTGGCTTACATTTATATGTTGAATCGGCGAATACCATGTACCATTCAAATGTATCACGTACAGGTAGGGTATATATAGTATTTCTATATGTCGATGGGTTATAAATAAATATCTTAGAAGTTATGATACTATGAAAACTATATTAATTCATTTAAACGATATTTTCAATTGTGTATCATTTGCATAACAATGTGGTGAAAAATGTTAGTTATTTTCAATGATGACAGAACTTCATTTCACAAATCTATTTATCGTTTTATTTATTTTATTATTATCTAAAAAGAGAGACAATCTTTTTCCATTATATACAAGAAGATCTTATAAATCATTATATACAAGAAGATCAATCTTTAAATAAAAGGAAGGAAAAACCACGTCGGTTTATTAAAATCTGACTCAGTCAAGTACGACATAAAATTTGATTCGAGTAAATGTTTATAACATTATTCAAGAGGTTGCAGTATTTTATATAACAATATTTCATTTGAAAATCGATTTAACTAACTGTTTCGGATGAAAAATAATAATACAGTTTTATCTTTTATTATTAATTGAAATGAAAATCTCTAAAAGAATCATTGTAGATCTTTAGAATGTTTGGATATTTATACATAAATATTTAGATTTCCCTCCAAGAGTATAGGATTTTAAAGTTGAATAAATACCTCCTCTATAATAAATATAAAGTCTCCAACTTTTAAGTTTCTTTTATTCTCCTTCTAATTAATCCAATGAAAACTTTCTAAACTTTTTTCCGAAAAGTGCCCAATGATGTATAGTTACCCCAGGAAAATAGAAGTTAGGTAATGAGGCTCTGAAAGACCCTACAATTTCCCTGTACACACACCGAATAGTGAGATTAGTTTGTACAGTCAAATAAGAGAGTACCTTCGATATTGTTTACTAATTTTACATTCCCAAAAATAACTTTACTAATTGTAGGGTAAGGTTGGAATTACTGAACAGTTTAACATTTTTGTTTATATAACTGAAAATATGTAATTAGATAATTTAACTCGTTAAATACCAATTTTTTGGGTTATACATATATATCTTAGAAGGTTTGCTACTTTTTTTTCTCTTTTCTTAGTAGGTAGATCATCATATTATTCTACCATATGATGAAATGAATAAAAAAAATTTCTTCAAAAAAAATATTGAACGTTTATTCTGTAAAATAATCAAATTAAGAAGAGGTAGCAGAACTAAGACACTCTCAGTACTCAGAAAGTGGGTGTTACCAGTCAATCAGAATCTCTAAAATAGGATAATTAGTTCAAGGTTTATATTATGTTAAGTCCTCACGTTCTACTGTTAATGACCGAGGACTGCGAAATTCCCCAAAATTCTATTCGTGAGATGAAAATCAATTCAGAGTATTTTAGAAAGCAACTTTCAGAGTAAAGTTATAAATTGTACAAGATTAACGCAATGTAATGGTAGATGTAATGTGATAACATTTCAACTTCAATTTGCTGTGTTTTATTTATCGTACCTTATTAATAACTTCTTTAATATTAACTTCATTAATATTCTTTCTTGTGTGAGGTATGTTATCTTATTTTAAACGTTCCATAAATAAATTAGATATTAAATCATGGCTAACCATATAATTAAAATAGCAGTAAATTATTTTATGTTACTTTTATTTATATATATGATTATCTGTACTCTTCTTCATAATTATAGCTCTTTCTGATCATTCACCAATCTGTACCATATTACAAATATTTGAATGTAATTCCTATATATCAGTAGAAGTACCATGAAAATAGCCTGTTTTGCTGCAAGAGAATCACGATAACAACTCCATTCATAGACTCAATAAACACAAGAGAGTTACCTACAATGTTTCTCTGTATCTCATCTATAAAGCTAAGGGGCAATAAATGTTCAATGGATGAGTAGATATGTAGTTCTGTACTGCTACAATAGAGTGATGGCAGTGCAGTAAAGGAAATTCTAGGTTTAATACAATTGCTATCAATTTTGGGCTTTATAACAGATGCATTATCATACCGTTAAACGATATGAGTGCAATTATCTAAAGTTTGATTTTTATAAAAACTGACGTTAAATTAAAATGACACATCAGTCACTAAGAATATTTAGGTAAGTCAAAATGTCAATGCATGTATTGCAGATATAATTGATTTGGAGACTATGACAAAATATTTCTTCTATCTATTATGTAATTTAATCTCTTATTTTTTACATGGAAAATGAAGGAGTAACTGAACTTATTGCTTCATCTAAATTTTATTGCTTTTCAAGCTATTCTATCAAGTTTGAGAGACTTTATACAATAAAAGAAATTCGGATCAACAAAATTCATCCTATTCAATATTTTATTATTATTTACGCATTTCCTTTGCATCTCATGCAGATTCGTTTTCTGCATGAATATTTACGATACAAAAAAGTGAATTCCCTTCTGTTTTGATGAAATAATTTCCTGTCTACATAGTTTATTCAGTCTGTAGTTTTATACGTTTACAACTTTAATCTGTAGAAAAAAATTATTTATAGATATCGTTGGAACAAAAAACTAAATTCATTCAATATAATACAGAGAAACTGTAAGCTAATAATCACTTTGAAGTAAGTTCAATATAAAGTTCTATATCAAAGAATCTAACCAAAAGCATGAAAAATTTAAGATAAGTTTCGACAAAAAAAACTAATGTGAATGTGTTAATGAAAAGCTTTTAGGAATCATAAAAACAGTCAGAGTAAAAAAAATAGTCATGAAATTTGAATCACCATAGCTTTAAAACAAAAACTACTGTATTAATTAAGGTGAGATTTTCTTCGGCCAATGCAAATTCATGCCAGCTATAACCACATATATTGTTCGTTTGATTTATATTCTTATTGGTTTTTTTACAGTGCGCTAAAAAGTAGCGGGTGCTGAAACGTTCTTGCGCAAATTTCAAACATTGCTTAGCAAATAAATTCGTAAATATTAGGTTTTATCCCGAAAATTAGCCAGGTTTTAAGAATGTTTAGATTCCATGAACTTAGAAACGATAAAAAATTAAAGAAAAAGAAGGTGAATTCAAATCTTCAAAATGTAGCTCTCACGTGATAAACGAAGTTTCTTGGTTTGGACTTATAGTGTTAAAGTATTAAAGAAGTGAAGACAAAATTTGCATTAAAGTTTCTTGATCTTCTCCACCTTCAACAACAACCATACAAGGAAATGTTAGCAAATTTCAAATCAAAGGAAATGTTTTTGAACTTGAACAAAAGTGCTCCGTATGATTTACAAATCTCGAAAAGTTCTCTTTCCAGGATTGTAAGAAAATATTTGGAATTTCATGTCTATACGAATGTCCATTGTCACGGAACTATTTTAGGGCTGAATAGAACCATGTGAAACTTAAAGTTTTTATTCCTCATCGATAGACGTGGCTGCAAAGACACAAAAATACCTAAATTAGTTTAACAAATCAAAAGAAATATAGTTACAAAATAACAATGAATAAAATGGAAAGCACGTATATAAAATACAAGGGACTCAATTAAAGAAGTAGGACAGGAAAGTGGCAACAGATTTCTAGTTAGAAAGATGAATCAACATGGATACGGCAAAATCACATGAAATTAGTTACAGCCTAATTAAATTTTCAATGGTACAATATACAAGAACTTGAATGGTACACCTAGCTACTAATATGAGAGTATAAAGTTTCAACTTGTGTTTCTATAAAACCTAGATTAGGCAGAAGATATTTAACATTAGGAAAATATGGCTACATGGCTTTAAACATTTGTAAAGGAATACCAAGGTATTTAATATAATATGACTAGACTAATTAGGGAGAGTTTCATTTCATATTAGTAAGATTACTGACTAGAAACCCATATAGATAGTGTTATATCAGTCACGGGGGTCTTTCACGAAACACCGATCAGGTACAAACTATTGATACCTAACACTATAAAGTACGAATACTAAACTAACAAGTTCAAACTACAAGACAAATTAACATATTAGATAATATAGATTACAACTTCACTCACTCGATATGGGGCTTCCAAGTTACTATATACACAAAGATTTGCAATGAAAATATGGGGATTGTAGAGTTATCTGTCACTATAGCCTAAGAACTGTATATGATGCTAGCTGGAATTATTAAACTGACGCTATCAGGATTGGAGAGTATTTTCAGAAGCGAGTAACCTGTAGTCAATGGTACCTAGAGCGATCGGAACAATTTCTGGACAATTTGGTGATGGGAGATGAAGCAGGAATTCACATGAAAAAATGATTAATCTGCAGGAATATGAGATGATATGCTACTAAAGGACAGAAAACTGCAGATAATGTTTATGCGCAAAACACAGCGCTAGAGGAAGTTTCTCTATGGATTGGTTTGTGCGGTAATGGAGAAATGTTTGGTTCCATTTTTTCAACAACAATTGGAACGGTTTGTGTTACGTTAAACTTTTGAATCTGCGAACAATTCAGGATCTACGACATGCTTTTTCAGAAATTTGAATCGGGTATGGTGAATGTACCATTCAAATGTACCACGTGCAGGGTATAGTATTTCGATTTGTCGATGTGTTATACCTATATACCTTCTTAGAAGTTATGATAATATGCAAATTTTATTAAATCATTTAACCCCTTTCCCAACATTTTTTTTTGTTTGAAAAGTTTCTTTTTCAAACTAATTTTTTTACTTTGATTCCACGAATGTATAATCTATATAGTATTTTTGATGCTGGTTATGAAAATATTTTGTAATTATTTTTTTTCCCCATTTTAATAGTGAACTTTTTATTTAGAAAATACCTTTGTCGGCAAAAACGAGTCAACTCGTCTTCCTATATGGTTTATACTTTATATATACCATAATATACGTATGTAGCTGGTTTTTGAAGGTAAATTTTTTTCAGTCGACAATGACTGAAAAAGATCATTTTGTAAAAACGTGTATACACGTTTCTGCCTGGGAAGGGGTAAAATGATATTTTCAATTATGTGTCATTTGCATAACCATATATGTTGAAAAATGTTAGTTATTTTCAAAGGTGACAGTACTTCATCTCACAAATTTATATATCGTTCTATTCATTTTATTATTATTTAAAAAGAGAGATAATATTTTCCCATTAAAAACAAGAAGAATATAATCATTAAATAAGAAGAAAGAAAAATCACATCCGTTTATTAAAAACTGATGCAGTCAAGTGCAACAGAATGAGTTAAATTTTATCTGAATAAATGTATATAACAATATTTAAAAGATTGCAGTATTTAATATAACAGAATTTTAAATTTCGTTGGAAAATCGATTTAACAAATCGTTTGGATGGAAAAATATAATACAGTTTCATCTTTTATTATCAAAATGAAAATTTCTAAGACAATCTTCAGAATGTTTGGATATTTATACATAAATATTTAGATTTTTCTCCAAGAGGATATTATTTAAAAGTTAAATAAATACCTCTTGAATAATAAATATAAAATCTCCAACTTTTAAGTGCCTTTTATTCTCCTTCTAATTAATCCTATTAGAATTTTCTAAACTTTTCCCGAAAACTGCCTAATGATGTATAGTTACCCCAGGAAAATAGAAGTTAGGTAATGAGGCTCTCAAAGACCCTACAATTTTCCTCTACACACACAGAATAGTGAGATTGGTTTGTACACAATCGAATGAAAGTATACCTTCAATATTGTTTTATGTTTACTAATTTTACATTCCAAAAAATAACTTTACTAATTTTAGGGTTAGGTAGGAATTACTGAACAGTTTCAAGTTGTCGATCATATAAGAAAAACTATATAATTTTAAAATTTAACTCGTTAAATACTGATTGAATTAATGAGTTGAAATGTCAATTTATATTTCTTCCCTATGTGATCGAAAATGTGGAACTGTCCTGTTATTCGTACCTTATCCCAATAATAATAATAACAGTGACTCTTTTCTCTGATAGTACATCACCACATTGACTCTTTTTCTCTAATAGTACATCATCACAGTGACTCTTTTCTCTGATAATACATCATTACAGTGACTCTTTTTCTCTAATAGTACATCATCACAGTGACTCTTTCCTCTGATAGTACATCAACACAGTGACTCTTTTTCTCTAATAGTACATCATCACAGTGACTCTTTTCTATAAGTAGGTATATACACAGTGACTCTTTTCTATAAGTAGGTATATCATCACAGTGACTCTTTTCTCTGATAGTACATCATCACAGTGACTCTTTTCTCTGATAGTACATCATCACAGTGACTCTTTTCTCTGATAGTACATCATCACAGTGACTTTTCTCTGATAGTATATCATCACAGTGAATTTTCTCTCCACTAGTATTTCCAGAAAGGAAACTATGTATACTTGCCCCATCTGCGATATTTTTACATCACTGATCTAACATTGAAACAAAACTTCGAAGAATATAACCTGTCTTAAAAAACGCGGTAAGAACCGTGTATTTGTAATTTTTGAAAGAATATTCTTATAATGTAAACCATTTTATATTGTTGTACCATTACATTTTTACCATTTCATCTTTTAAAAATTGGTACCGTAATTATTATCTTCCCTTACTTTGAAAAAAGAATGACATGATATAATATGTTATTGGAAATTTTGAACAATTATAAAAACACATCCAATCAAACACATATAATATCTGATAAATGATATATAAATGATAAATTTTTATTACAACAACATAAGAATTAGCAGAAAACAATTGAAATCGATAGTTTCTACTTTGTATTTATTGTTGCGTGCTTCTATAAACCTTATTAATTGGGTTTCGGGCAAAATATTTTATTAATATTCAAGAAAATAAAAATGAAAACAGATAATTAAAATGTAGTATGAAAGACTAAGAAATAAGTAAAGCTTTAAGTTTCAATATGAGAATATATACATAGTTTTGGATTCAGTTTAGAATTCCTCATTCTTTTTCTTTTCCATTTGTCATTGTGTTGGAAAGATTTCTTCAAGATCTTCAGATTTCAAATACGTGTCCATCTTCAGAATTTTAAGTGACAAAAGGAACTTGCGAGACAATAAATATAAAAAAAATTGATCTAATTCTACCGAGCACAATTTATCTAAATTAATTAAACCAAATGCAATAAAAATATGTCAGTGATTATGAAGTAAATATCTATTAAATACCACAATAAATAGCTTTAGCTGTTGACATAGTTAAGAACAGCTTTATCAAGATCTATGTAACTAACATATCAAGTAAAATTAACTTAATTATTGGTATTGGTAGTTACCAAATATTTATTCCAACCAAAAAGTCAAAAAAATTTACATATTGAATTGAATTGAATTTTGTTAATGCTTTACCATCATTTCTTACCCATCTGAATAAATTACTTGCAACGTACTAACTTGAAATTAACCACAATTAATACCGTTCAATAAAGAAATATCATGCCATGTACAACAGTTCAGGCAGAAAATTTGCCCCTAGCTATAGCCGGAAAAGGAAACGATATGCAGCGTTTGACAACTGATTCTGAAATTTATTAAAAGGTCTTCGCTACTAAAAAACTAACAATAAAATATAGACTTATACACATTAAAAGTTTAAATTTTATATCACAGAAAAGTAAAACAATATCACATAACCGCTTGTCCCCTCCCAGTCCATAGGATACTATTAATTTAACTGCATGATTAAACCAGCTGTATAAAAGGAAATTGAAAATATATTTTCAATCCAAGTTATTTCATTAGAAATTGGAATTCTAATCTAAAAATTGTTTTTAATAATAGTTATGTCGATTGTCTCTCGCAAATGAAAACATGAATTTTTATTTGTGAGAAACAATTTCAGTTATTACATCCTAAAAAAGTCCATTTTTACAAAGATAAAAGAAATGTGGATTTTTACCAACTGTAAGTGACATCTGAAAATGACGAAGAGAAAATTAGATACTAGTTGAATGATATTGAGAGCCACGAAATTGAGTGTGTCAATCTTGATAAAAAAAATAGTATCTCTAGAAGAATATAACCGCAAAGAACAACTTGTGAACTAATAGAAACTTATCTGATATAACATCATTTATGTTATAGTCAATAATAACAAGTGATGGTTCTGGCATAAAGGGAAGAAAATTATATTTTATCAGATGGTTGAACATTGTATGAATAATATTGTGGGAAAAGCTTTCAGATGCTCTACCAACTTCTGAAAAATGCAGCATAAAAGTATAATAACCGATACTCTAATGGACTAGAACCTTCTTTAGCACTCAGGAATATGAGAATATAATAGGTCCAATTACTGGTGTGATACATTGTCATATTGGAGAAATATATCTCAAAATAATGCAATATTAATACAAGCTCGATTATCTCACCACAATATTTTATCTCCGCTGAATAATTCCAAAGCCATCAGCTCAATAAAAAGGTCCAGAGAACTCTCAAAGAGTAACAACATTGTGAAATAAAGTGAAAAAAGTCTGATCTACACACGAAAAGACTTATAGTTATTTACCCTGCATGTGCACTATGTGCCAAGTAGCGTCTGTTGGAGATATAAGAAATGTTGAAAAGAGACACAGCTAATTAACCTATTCAATTGATACTCTGATTAATAATGAATAAAGTAATTTTCTTTACTTAAAAGGTTTGATTTCTAATTAAGTTAATGCCATGAATTTCTTTCATTTAATTTCAATCAATTATACAAAGACATAACTTCGTTATGTTGCCGTTTTGTACATAGAAACTACATTTCTCAATGAAATTACATAACCTCTTTCGTTTGCAATGACTTATAAGCTTAACCAAAACGATGATACATGTTATGTTCTCTGATAAGGTTCTTCAATTAAATCATGTCCAATACCTTCTAACAATAAACGAGAGGTCATTATTTATTATTTAATTTAATACTATATCAATATGTTATATTTAATACCATATTCATTAAATTATTATATAAGTTAATATTTAATCAATATACATTATTTAATACTAAATATATTCCAGTAAAATAGCTAATTTTGAAATAGTTCTTTCCAATAAGAATCATTACAGAGAGTGATTATTTAGGTACTCAGTTTTTATTAGAAAGAATAGGATTTAAATGATTTACTTAATAATCATTTTATCTAAAGTAATTTATTTTACAAACTAATCCGAATTTTAAAGTTACGTCAGATTACTAAGATAAATCCAATTTATAAGCACTATATAGTATAATTAAGTGTGCTGCTCTTATAATGGTATTAATATGAAATGAGTGCAAGTGAATCTAATTCTAACAGTGAGCGTAAAAATTAATAACTGTCAAAAACTTTTCTTAAATTTTATTGTATCATATCTGAACATCAGTAGAGATAGAACAAATTTACATTGGAATAGTTTTGTTATATGGAATATTGTTATATGGATACCATATTAAAAGCTTGAAACCATGGCCGCAATATTTCATCCCTGTAAAATAATATATGCACTATTTCTCTAAGGTTAGGTTAGCGGTCTGGATGGAGGGGTGGAATATAGAGGAGTGTAATATACCTAGAACCTATAGAAAAACATCTAGCGATGAGTAAGAGAAAATGCCGTGCATAAAATTATAAATTATTTATACCAGAGCAGCAATAAACATACACAAATTTCATGATTTCTTGCTTATTTATCATATATTTGTCACTCACGGATGATTCACTTACATTATCAGTGCCACATGGTATATAACAATTATAATGATATTTATGATTTTTCTTTCGAATAATATAGTTGAAATGGTACTATCTCGTGTAATTTGCCTGGCAGTCATGGATTTATTCAGTGTTACCTCGATATAAAATTACTTTTCAAATATATATACGATATTATCAAAATATATTTAAATATATTCAAAAAGACATTGTTCAAAAAGAAAAAGGCTTCCATCATTTTTTGAAAGGTCTACATATTACTATAGCGTAACGCTGGTTAATATAATGTGGAAAATAGAACATTTCATTAGTCTCAGAGTTGACTTTTCATTTCTCTAACAATCTAATTCTCAAATGTGAATTCTAATTGGAAATTTGTGATAGAATTCTCCAGGAGGAATCGTTAACTGTTCATACGGATGGTGTCACTACATAATATTATCCATTTCTTTCTCAGTAAAGTTATGCTGAAGCTCCAGTTACGTTGGTAATATTGAGAAAACATTCCCATTCTTTGAGTTTGTATATCTTTAGTTACAACAGTTCAAAGCGCTAGAACTGGATGATGTGTAGTACTTTGTTTTCGGAGACAGAGCTCTCGATGCGAGTCTTGTTTTCCTGCTATCGAAAGATCGTGCGGATTCGAAAATGCAGTGACTTGCTTTCTTTCGATCTGAATTCCCTTCGATTTATTTTAGCTGATACCAAGGGGAAGGTTCTAGAATATTTTATTCCACTTTCATTATCCCTGGTTCTCTTGTATCTATAGAAGGTAATATACTCCTGGTATTCATATTAGATAGAAATTTTTGAAATAGTAATTCTAGATTACTTAATATGTCAATATATTATCACGACAGTTTTTTTATAATTTCCATAAGAGTTTTAATTTTTCACAATAAGATATCTCGTAAATTAATTTCAGAGTTGTAAACATTACAATAAATAGTTCATTTTGACAATCTTCTTCGCTGATTATATTAAAGAATTACATTAATTCTATACGAGCTCCTAATTAATTCAATGTATATATGAAAAATTAACTCGTTAATAATGATGTGAAGCTTTACGTTATTGAATACAGGATTAAAATGAATTCCTCGTCTAATGAATGGTAGATTAACAATGAAGAATATGACAGCTAAAAAATATCATTGTTTAAATTGAAATTGATAGATGAATAATTCATCTATCTAATCAATGAATAAGTATTAGTTATTGTTTTAATGACTGATTTGGAACCAAAGGTTTTTGGAACAATTATGAGGAATATCTAGTTAACTTCTTAGGCAACGTTACTTTGAAAGCAACGTCATCTTCGTTGAACTTCTCCAAGGATGCAGAAAAGCTACTCTGTTAAAATAAGAAAAGCTAAGAGAAGAATGCCACTTTAATTTTCTTATTATTACTAAATTATTGTGATAGTAAATGTAATATGTACCTAAAATTCAAAGTACAACATTAGAACTATAGTCACCGCATCTCTTAAACTTACAAGATTCACTGCATGGTAGAGAGATCCTAAGAGATTTGGTTGGATATTATTTGATGAAATTGATATATATATATATATAAATAATTTTTGTTATGATCGAAATAGATATATAATAAATATGTCGTATATAAATTACTTCTAATCAAACGGCACAGTCCTCAATCGATAACTAAACACAACCACCCTGCTCGGGATTATATATAGCTAACCCCATGAATAAGTCACTAATAAAATTAGTCTAAAGATATACAAGAAATACTAATATAAATTTACCTCATTTGAATTCTATGTATAGACAATTAAACTTCTTGATTGAAGAATACGTGTAACATATATCAACAATGCCTCAATCACGGTATCCATCAATCTCACTAGTAACAAACAATGTCTTTACACAACAAAAGCAAAAATAATAAAGAGACCTAGAATTATAGGTTTTAAAAGTAAACCATGACAACAATTACAGAATACCGGACCATGACAAAAATACGTATTCTTTATTATTAAACCTGACAGCTTAAAGGTTGGAACACTTTTGATAATATTTTTGTTAATTACATAAATATTTGCCTATTTATTTTTATTTCTATAAAAATATGGACCATTGTTTACTTAATGTCCTTAAAGGTCCTCTCCATGCTCCGGGAAAAAAATAAGTTTATAACATAATATTATAGAACTAAGGTCTACGATCATTATTCTGCAAACCGCATACAATTCGGTTCAATATATATTTTATAATTTGTTTTTAAATTTTTTAATACTCTGTGAGCAACAATTGAGCGAATCACTAATTTGATGCTCAAGAAGAAGATTGTACACTCTTGGTTTTGATTACAAATTTGAATTTTATAAACAAACCATGCGTTTTCGGCCTTTATTTAAATTATTTTAGATATTAATTGTTTCCTAAAGTATATAAACGTTTCTATTATAAGTTCATTCAATTTTATACCTTTACACGAATATTAAATGGATTTATTAAACCTAATACCTAGTTGACAATCAAAACAAATGGTGTACATTCTTTTTCTTCAGGCTGTAAATTTCTTAAATTAGTGAGTCGGAAGTATAATAGGTTTTGTAGAGTTTTGATTTTAAAAATCTTTAACAGCATATAAAATTAAAAATAAGCTACCAAATTCGATGCGGTTTGCAGCAAAATGATGAGGAACATTAGCCTCGTTAAATAAAGCAATAAAAATATTTGCCTAGAGGGGACCTTCAAAGAATAATTCCTCTTTTGTCCCGTGGTTACCAAACTGGGGTAATTGCCCCATTTTATTAGTTACATTAACATTTCTCTGTGGCTAGGCTTTATAAATGTTACTAACAGCTCTCTGTCCAATTAACACTGAATCTAAAAGCTTATCAGTATCTTTAAAAATAAATTAGGATAAAATCTCGATGTTTTTAAACCGTTCTTTCTCTCATACAATTTAAGGGGGAATTCGTGATGCTTGATATATAAAAAAAGTTTGGGAACCACCGAGTCTATTAGTTCCTTGTACCTTTATCTTCTGTTTAATTTATTCATCAATAATTATCTCAATCTCGATGGTTGATAATAATCGATGGGCCTTGACACAAAATATTGATGATTTTACTTGCAGTTATTCATTAATTATGTTTCCAATGTGTCAAAATAATTTGATTCTAACGGTCTGAATTTTACTGAAAATAAATGACTAAGAGATGACTATAAAGAAATAGTAACAATTACTTATAACTCATCTATGTTGAACTATAACATTCATTAAAATATATTAATTCATTAAAACCTATCAATCTTGAACTATAACATTCATTAAGAGATAAGTATCATTTCGTTTCTTAATTCTATTTTGATTGAAGGATTTTCTATTAGTCTGAATTGAGGTAAATTTCTTTGTAAACCTTTTTTGAGAATAAATTTAATATATAAAACTTGGAAAATCTATTTTTTAGGTTTTTTACTCTCCATGGGCAGAATTGCAGAAGATTTTGTTTTGGTCAACATTTATTTATTTATTTATAATCCTGTTATCATAAATCAGTTGTAATCTTTTTATTCGCATAACTCAAAAGTATTCAACGAAATTGCTTGAAATTTGGTTGCGTTACATTGTTGCTTACTATTTCGCATAGGTTTCGCATAGGTTTTGTTCATTTTACTTGTATTCGGATGATATATGATATCTATAATATATTGATGTAGTATTTTCTGTCTTTTTCAATATTTGGAAGTTTTCTTTTCAGAAATTGTTTGTTCATTTCATCTACCAATGCCATAGTCGTTATTGGTTTAAAGTTATTTGATCATAGCTATTTCTTTGGGCATATTTTCCAGTTGCTGCAGATTTTATTTGCTCTATTGAGAAATGTTTTTATTGCTCCTTTTTGTATTTAAATACGTTGAAGTGCTGAAATATTACAGAAAAAACGACCTGTTGACTCCATAGTTGCTGCAGAACATTCAAAATAGAAATATTTATGATCCTGTTGAACATCACTACCACTACATAAATGAAACAATATAATGTATAGGAGAAAAAGATCTTGCTAACAAGGGGGATGAAATTACATCCTACGCGATGTGAAATTAACTCCCATATACGATAAAAAACAGTTTTAATAGATTTTAATGGTTGAAATATTTCTAAATGCATATTATTTTCAAACATGTAATTGATAACTTGAAAATGTTTGATAAGGTGATGAATATATTATGGGATAGAATAATTACTTGTAGTTGCAAAACTACACAAATAATATTCTAGAATGCATTGATTCATTCTAACGGAGAATTACTTCATATTTGATATCCATTGAATAAAATAGAATTCTTTATAATAGGTATAAAATGAGGCTATTAATAAATACGTTCGCAATATCCATTCAGAGTTTATATGATGCCTCATATTCCAGATATTTATTCAAATATAGATTACTTATATATATTTGCATTATTTATTTACCTCAGTTCACTATGTTTTAACGATACACTGCCATATTCCTTAGCTTTAATAAAGGATTCAATTAAAATGTGATCAATAATTCATATTACGAACAATCAAAGTTGATAAGAAGTTCGAATGAAAGTTGTAGAACGGAGTAACATTTTACCCTTTCAATGCAAAAATGGTGTAAAAACTTGGAATTACTTTTACACGAGATGCCTCTAACAGAAACTAATATAAAAGAAAAGGAGGGGGTGTTTGGAAGGAAATAAAAATATTAACTAGTTAATAAATAATAATTCTATTTAGTTTTATTGATATAAATGAAACTAAATGCAATTGAAGGATAGCAATTTATTAAAAACATTATTACTCATTATATTATAATTAATTAATTCATTAGGAGATTACAGACCATGTTACTGACATAGAAATGGAAAAAAGTAATTAAGGAAGTTCGAAGAAACAGCAGAACAAAGTCACCTACAATCATTCAGTAAGAGTTCCCATGGATGCAGGAAAGCTACTCTGTGAATACAGTAGCTTACCAAGGAATATGACGAAAATGAGAACAATCACCGGTGACGTACCGCACCCATGGATAAAATAAAAAAATAGTATGATATCCGTGTGTATACTGATCTAAAAGAAAAGAAATTAATATCTAATAGAATATTAATCTATAGTAATTTAATAAATAGGGTATGCATATTTATTATATAATACTACTTTGAAATTGAATTATATTATTTTTCATTTATTATCTAGGATACATTATATATGTTTACTTTTATAAAATATTATGTTATTTATTATTTCTTCTCCAATGTTCAATTACAATCTAATAGGTTCAATGAGTTACTATCAAATTTGGCACAAATTCTGCTTAATGTAATTGATGAGGAGGAAAAGCATGAAAAAATCCACCAGTCATTTGAAGTGAATGTGAAGATTCATGACATCTTTTCCACTGATAATTAAAGACAGTAATGATCTGATTAAAAGATTAAAATACAGGGATTATAGTGATTAAAAGAATAAAAAGCACAGCTTTTCATGATTAAAAGATTAAAATACAGGGCTTATCATGATTAAAAGATTAAAATGCACGGCTTATAGTGATTTCAAGTGGAAAAAATAAACTCTGTGTAAATTGGAAACATTTCAGACAGCCAAAGATTTAAGTTCTTTGAAAGATCAAACTTCCAAAAGTAAATCGGATTATTCCGAACTATTTAAGTAGGTGGCTTGTCAACATTAGATACTGACATGAAAACTGAAGCTCAGTGACAGGTAACGTTCATGTACCGTACATGTAGGTAACTCAGTGGTATAAGGATTATCGCTATCTGAAGTAAGATTGACTGCCTCGGGTGGTGGTAAATAGAAGCAATCCTCTTTGCTGATGAGACTCGGGAAAATCATTTCATTTTTCGGGATGAGACTTCATCGTTAGGATGGAAATGCATCATGTAATGCATCCTAAAGATATAATGCAGTTAGACTATCATATTAACAGAAATGCACAAGGAATAAAGATTTATCAAAATGTTTGAGAAAAATTATTGAAAATTACTGTTTAGATTTTTAATCAGCACCTGGTTGTAGAATAATAAAATAAATTAGTTCGAAGGAAATGTATATAATTACTGTTGAATACATTTCACACAGAGCTACTATGGAGTGTTGATGAATGAAAAGCAATATTTAATGCAACATAATATTTACGCTATTGACCATTAAAACTTAATAACATCTGAATGGTGCCTCATCTTCTATATACCACAGAATGTGTTATCAAAAAATTCTCTCATTTGAGACTGCATACTAAACTCTTGAATCAATAATATTATCCATTTTGTGAAATAAATTTATTTCAATAATTTTAACTATGTAGTATCAAATATATAGTCTAGTGCAGACGAGGCACTTTTATATCTTGTGTTCAAATACGCGCGGTCTATTACATGCTAGGTGTTTTCTAACGCACGTTAGATATAACAAATATAATATATAGGTATGTAACCCCGCGGGTGTACTATGCCTGAGAGAGATCCGTGCTTACTCGAGATATTGGCATATGAGAGGCGGATAGTTGATTGTTGGCGTGGCGTCATTGTTATCAAGTGTGCCACGATAGTGAGAGAGTCTGAGTAGCTCTTAATTATGTTGAATGATAAAATCCGTGCTATAAATGATTTACACATTGTCACAATATAAATTAGTTATATGTCACGAAACAGGAGTTCTACAGTGTAATAAATACAGCTCCTCAATAATGCAGTCATATGTAGTGAATCATCCTGATTTCTGGAGTTCCGAGAAATAAACTACCCTGTAGCTATAATGAATTTATTTCAAAAAGAAATAAAATATTTTCTATAGTCTGCCCATGATAGGAAACTTTTCTAATCATCTCCTAATTTTTTTCTAGTACCCAGTTGAAATTCACTATAGTGGAGTTCTACTGAACAGGCAAGCCTCGCTTTAAGTACAGCTCACTTTAGTAAAAGTGGTACTTATTTCGAGCCATGTTCCGAAATAAGAACTGTTCGTAGACATAGAAAACGGAGACAATTTTTTGTGATTATTTCACGGTAACTGAAAAAAAAAATCAAAATAATAATCCAGATAAGGTTATTAGAAGCAATTGGTTCAGAAATTCAACATGTCCTATTTTTGGATTAGTTCCGTGTTATTGCACGGTTCTATATTTCGAACACGTGAAAATCTTTATATAATAATCAATATTTAACTTTTATTTTGGTTGGTATCCATGATACCAATTAGAATAAAAGTTAAATAATAACTTATTTATTTTCTTTTCTGACGTGTCCGAAATTGTAGAACCAACCAATAACTTGGAACTTAGTACTCAGTACCAAAAACATTTCATAGAGCATAAAATTGCAGTTTATTAAATGTAGCATAATAATAATTATAGAAATCTAAGTATTCTTCAATTACTCACCTATACTGAGTGAGAGTTAAGCTATGAATGGATTTAAAAACATTTATTATATGCACGACTTTAAACTTTTTCATTACAGTCATAAACAATGAAAGACTGTAAAATTATTATTAATGTGCTTATTATATACTTATTACTCTAATAACTCTACAAAAAAAATTGTATAACTCATAGAATATGAGACATATATTCGAGGAGTGACAATTATAATTTTCCTGTTACTTTTATTCGCTTTAGTTACCGTTTGGTAACTAAACTGAGTCGTGATTTGGTAACGAAAGCGGGGATGCCTGTATAATAAATCTCTGCCACTAAAATCAACTCTGCCTCACATACATGATCAAAAGGACTCGGAATATCTCACTATCGTGGCACCCTTGATACAGAAACAATAACGCCACGCCCACAATCAACTCTCCACCTCTCATAGCAATCAGATGCCAATATCTCAAGTAAGCACGGATCTCACTCAGGCATAGTACACCGGCAAATGCACGTTTCAACAAAAATCTTGAAATGCGCATTCGCTGGGTGCTTGAGAAAAAACCTGCTTTTAAGTGTGTAAACATCTCTTGAACTTCTAGTAACTCAAAACGCCCCATCTGCACGAGCCAACACTGGGTCCCGCAGCTAATTTTTTCCTGATTTTATGGATAAAATTGGTAATAGGATAATTTTAACCTTACAATCTTTAAAATAGTCATTCATAAAATATATTTCCTCTTCAATAATTTTGGAGATCCCATGGCGAAACAGAAATACAGAATTACTACAGAATATGTGTAGAATTGTTTGTGATAAAAAACTGCATTATTTCATTGGCATCAAGATTCGGGAATGCTTTTCGAATAGCTTTTTAACATTAGGGTGTGGATTAACGATCCTTCAATCACACTGTATAAAGATTAAATAATATTCACAAACATTCAGATCAGGAGAGATGATAGATCAAATGTCATTCGGGACAAACAAGGTAATATTTTCCTTCATGAAAGTCTGGACTTGTTTTGTTATATGCGCTGTCGCAGAGACTTGAAAAAGCATGAGTTTGGTAGCATCTAGTTTTAATTAAACAAGAGCAGAAAAACCTCATTCTAATCTTTAAATACTCCCTTGCGTTGATTTTCAGTTCAGTTTCTATGAAATGATGAGGCATTGTAGCATTTATTCACAATCTTTACCCGCAGAACAAGCTACCCCCTTCTATTTGATAATTTCGATCCCATTAACGGAAGAAATGAATTGTTTTGTTTATTGTTTATTGTTTATTGCTCACAAAAATATAATTGGACAACATATGCTAATTTCATACTATTAAAAGGAAGCAGCCCCTTGAAGCTAGTGCTTATGGGACAACTAAAATCTTAAATAAACACAAAAATGAAATTCAAAATATCTACCTACAGTACAAAAATAAACTTTATTTAGAACATTGGAAATTTAAAAAAACATGGTAAGATTAGTTAGAAAGTTAACGTAATTCTCTTCTATAATTTTCTAAAACATATTCTCTATAGCGTTTCTTGAATAAAATATTTGACATAGGTAAAGTTAGGTTTTCAGGTAATTTGTTAAAATATAAAATAGCTTGATATACAAAAGATCTTTTGTTTGCTTCGGTTTTAACTAAAGGTAAAATCAATTTAAAATGCCTTGTATGGTAATGATGAATAGGAATTGCACTGGCAAAATATTTAAAAAAAAGATCATAGTCATTGTACAATGCTCTCTTTAAAAACTTGACTAAATAAAATATTCTGATGTCATCAAATTTTAAAAGTTTGTTCTGATAATACATATTATTAGTGCTTATAAGAGGTACATGGTTATCGTCATATTTGATTCTAAAAATTATCCTCACTATTTTATTTAAAATTATTTTCAGAGGTTGTAGGTGATAACTGAATGTGTTACCGTAAATAATGATGGATTGAGAAACTATGGAATATACTAAAGAATAGTATAAAGTGGTCATGGTTTGAATGTTTAAAAAATTAGAAGAAGTTAAAAGTAAGCCTTGAATTGAACTAAGTTTCTTACAAAAAACCAAAATTTATTAGCAAACAAAATAATATAGTATATAATTATTAAATGTTGAAAACTACAATAGAAACCGAATATAGATATAAATTTGACAATATAAAGAACACCTGAATGGTTAAATACCAAATATCGAAAAATATAAATAAATTACTCCCCAAAAAAAATATTACAATAAATATGAAAAGTAAATTAAATTTATAGTAATTGAACATCAAAAAAATTCTACACGAAGAAAAATAAATAAACTTAACAAAATAAAATGAAACAACTATCTTTAAATGATAATATATCTAACTTTTCATAATTTCATGGAAAAATGTAATGCGAATAAATCATAGGTGAAAAATAAATCAAACAGTAAAATAATAGTCAATGTCAGTGAATCAGTCAAAAGAAAATTATCAGAGCTATTACTATTTACTCGAAATCATGAAAATGATATAGAAAAGGAAGTTTAGAGGGATGGATGTTTACGTAATAAAGAAACTTCGGGCAACCTTAGGTTTGCCTACAGAAGTGGGAAGCCAAAACGAGAGTAGGACCAGACGTGAGAAGGCCTAAGACGATAGAAGGTCAAAGACGTCGGCGAGGGAAAAGACGTTATATGGTCCAGTACGCCGGCTAAGAGGCCAAGATGTCGGATTGACCTCGACATGAGTAGGTCAAGACGATAAGTAGTCCAAGTCATGAGGAAGGAGGAAAGGTTAAATACGTCAGTAAAACTAAATACGTCAGTTACCCAAGACGTCAGTTACGCCAAGACGTCCATTACGCCAAGACGTCAATCACGTCAAGACGTCAATCACGTCTAGACGTCAATTACATCAAGACGTCAATTACGTCAAGACGTCAATTACGCTAATAGACATCTGTTACGCCAAGACGTCAATTACGCTTAAACGTCAGATAGGCCAAAACGCAACTTATAGATCAACACGTCAGTAGACCAATACGTTAGGTAGGCCTAGACGTCAAATAGGTCAAGAATTCATATAAACAGAGACGTAGGAGAAGACATAAACAAATCTGGAGAGAACACTCAGAGAAATTATGATGCACCCAGGTGTTTCGAGTTCACCCAATGGCTTTGTCTCTAAAGCGAGACACTTTTGTACATCTAACTATAGTTTGGATGCATTAAAGTGAAAATTATTCTCATCATTTCAGCAAAGGAAAATTTGAGACACTAAAGTGCAACTAACTGATGCACCTTAGTGCATCCACACTAAAGTGCATCCAAACTATAGTTTGATGCACAAAAGTGTCTCGCTTTAGAGACAAGCCATAAAGTGAACTCGAAACACCTGGGTGCATCAGTTGGAGTCGTATATTTTTCTTAGTGAAACCTTGGTAGAAACGAGCAGAAGGATAATACACACTCAAAGTCGTGAATTCAATCAAAAATATAAAAATAATTCACAGAATAAAAAAAATATAGAAATATTTCACAGAATAAAAAAAAATATAGAAATAATTTACGAAATATACAATGGCTTTACCATTTTCGCCGTATAATAGTTGTATTTGTAAAAAAAATTTCATAAAAAAATAGAAAGAAATTCACTAAAATATCCCATCAAAAAAGTTACTGCTTCTAATAGCAGTACGCAATTGCAGTAAATAATGAACTGTGCTCAACCTAAGACCTTCAACCATTAGCAACAATGATCAATTAATTAATTCAAACAAGATGAACCAAATATGAATACTAAACTGGAATAAACATTTACAAGATCAATTAATTCAAGTTAAACGTATTCTAAATTCTACGCCCACTCCTTTCACTAATACCAGAAGCAACAACACTGACAGACAATTAATTTGGTTTGCAATAATTCACAAAATATCGCCCTTGGAACAGAGGAGTGGCACGCTTATAATTGCCTCACCTGATTAGGACGCTAGAGTTTTAGGTGAAATTGAGATGACGAATGGTCACATCTAAAAATTAATTAGTTAGATTTTATTACTAATGAAAATACCTGTTGCAACAACAGAAGCAGTTTTTTCTATCTGCCTTACTGGAGTAACTTCTGAAGATCGATCACAGGCAATAACTAGCGTGTGCATCATCATCAACAATAAACTCTTTCCAATCAACAAAATGCAAACATATCCTACTTTGTTCTTGAGATAATCGAGGAACTTTGGACTTCTTTCAACATTGACGGCTCTTGAGGTTTTAGTGTCTCCTAACTTAAGACTTTATCCCACGAGATCTTCACTGAGGCTCTACTGATGGTTTTCTGACTAACATTACGGATATTAGCCTGTTTTGACACCGACTGAGTTGGGTCTGACTTCAACGACTTTTTCACACTCGTCATAAGCGTTTCGTTTCGCTTTTGATCCTAAATTTCGATGCCTGAGGCAGAGTTTTCAGAGCGTATAATTTCGCATATGGTTTTCCATTGCTCTAATTCTGCCCTGTTAAGGCGGTGCCAGACGAAGAGTCAGCACTCAGAGTCATCACTAAACCACTCCCACTTTCGTCACTTTTAGTCATGAATCTCACTAACCAACACTGCTGGTTAGCAGAGTGAACACTCACGAATGGAGTCACGATTGTCAGTGTTGTATTGGCCGGCGTGGGAGGAGAGCAGCATAAATATATATAAATTCTTCCGTCTCTTCTTTTTCTTCAATATAAGAAGAGCAGCAGCACATAATAGAAGTCGATGTTGCCGTGACATGGTCGACAACCTCTCGCAGTGACGTCGTGTGATCAACTGGAGACATGTAAGTACTAGTAGAAGGAAGTGGTGTAACGGCTAACCAACAACGTATAAGCGGGACCATCGTGTTAACACCTTGTTGTTAGCAATTAGTCAAGTGAGCTTCCTTGTCTCTCTTCGCTTCAGTCAAAACAGCTTCCTTGGCGTCTTGTTGTTGTTCCGCTTTGTCGTGTGGTGACGTCACAGCACACATATGACGTCACCCTAGCAACAGACTGACAGTTCAGGGAGCATTCACACACGGCCAGTGACGTTTGAGAAACGAGGAAGAGTGCACGCATCTAGCACGCGCTCCACCAAACGCTTATTTAAGTCATTACCATTGCATCTGTTGCCTAAATATTCATCAATTAATCTTCTTACATCAGTTAAATGTCCATAGATGAGAAAATTCTTGAGCAAAATGATCAGATACCTAAAGTATTTTGAAGAATAATCCCTCGTTTCTAAATCTACACTAAGAAGCTAACACGATTGTAACGGCTCGGAACGGCTATGTTAGCCGCCTGACTGGAGACGAGTGAGCAATCTGAGTTGCCGCACACGTGTGGCATATTTGACACTCATCACTCCTGTATTGAGACTCATGACTCTTCGTCATGACTCTTCGTCTGGCACCGCCTTTAATGAAACATTTTGATCTGATTGAAGTTTTCACTATGAATATTCGTTCTTCGCTTGTTCATTGCATGGTTAAGGCCCGTTTCACACTTGCATTTTTCACAGCTCAGAAAAAAAGCCCTTCTTAAAATGTGTCTACACTTGCGTTATTTTTATCGCTGATGGAAAAAACACATCAAATTTTTACTTCAGCGATAAAAAACGCATGTGTGAACACATTTTAAGAACAGCTTTTTCCCCCCGCTGTTAAAAATGCAAGGGGAAAACGGGCTTTAACCATGCAATAAACAAGCGAAGAACGAATATTTCTAGTGAAAACTTCGAAATGAGATCAAAATGTCACTGAAGTTTTTCTATTTCCAGATAGTTTACAAGGAAGAAGTGTAAGCACCCTGTATTAAAATGTCTACCATTATATTTTTTTCCTTTTGTTCACTGCCTTTAATAAGTAAAATCACAGAGTTAGCTTTAGGTATAACCTTCGTGCAATGACCAAAAGAATTACCCTCACTACTTGCTTACCTGTTCTTAAACTATGTCCAGCAGGTCAAAAATGTTCATCAACTACAATTTTGATATATTAATGTGTTTCAGTATCTTGGAATTATTTCAGTTTGATGAACCTTATATAGTGTCTCAGCTTTAAATATACTGTAATTAATATCGTCGTTTTAACAAAGAATAGTTTGAGACACTAAAGTACATCACACTGGAAATATTTCAAGCTAATGAAACACGTTAGTATATCAAAATTACAGTTGATACATCTAAGTCTCGTTTTAGAGACAAAGCTTATAGAGCAAACTAATATCAGCTGAGTGTTCAAGAATTTTCTGAGTACATCACCATCACTAGTCTTTAAATTCTAAGGAGCTATTATGTATATTCCAGAGCTATTTTCTATCTGGTCAATTTTGGTAGCAAGCGTCTTAGCCACTAATCAGACTTCTGTCATGTCCCTGATCGAAAAATTGCAAGTGAAATAGGAAGCTATTCCACAAAAATAGATACATGCCACTTGCAATGCATTTTTTCCGTGACTGAAATTTGTAGTTCATCATAAGAATGGTTATATCGAAAAAATGTAAACACTGTATCTCTTGCTTATCATATTTACCAGAGAATTGATATCTATAAAATCATATAAACCATTTCTAATTTTAACATAAATTAGAATAAATAGCCTTTATATTGCAAATATCATTGCATCTCACACTGTTTGAAATATATCACAATAGTGAGATAATAACGGAGCATATTTTTCTAAACAAATATACCTTTGGTTTGCGCATGACAAACATTATAGATATTTATTTATAACTTTCGAAAAAGGCACTCAATGGTAAAAGTTATAATGATTATTATAGGAGAAAGATGAAAATAATGCCCTTTTCGAAAGAAAAATCAGTACCAGAAGACAGTTTTTACCCGAAGAGTAATCAATGTTAATTATTTGTTTAAAACATTTCAATCATCTTTATTCAATATTAATAATTCTTCAAAATGGGTACTTTTCTGATATTTCTTATATATTTCGGATAAAAAGAAAAAGATATATTTTTTACTTTTTTATATATCGAAAATTTCATCATTAATTAAGCCTTTGGTAAGTCAATGGTTAACTTTCTCATTTTAAAATTAATTTTCTTTGATATTTCCACAACCAGATTAATTCAATTTTTACATAAATAATGAGCATGATAAATTAAGAGATTTCATCTAATTACATTACAAGGATTTAATTAAAAGTTTACCTCGATGCTTGACTGAATTCCAAACATTTCCCATCCTATTATAAGTTATTTGCTGTGGCACTAATTATTACGCAAGATTTCATTGCAGTACAAAATACAATGCATTTGGAAGACAATCGTTTGTTTGTTAAAATATTATATATAAAACAACAGAGATTTAGATTCATTCTATCCAAATTAAGACTAATGAAGCTAACGAATATAGTTACTGAAAACGTTCGGTAGAAAGATTAATGAGTGAATGTGTGTCTTTTTACCAATTAATACCACACTCTAGTCAGTGCAATCCATGCAAATGAGGTAAAACTGTAGGCAGAATTAGTCAAAAGTTCTCTCACAACTCCATTAATGGTAGATTGATGAAAAGGAAGATCTTAATTAGTGGCCGCAAGGCTGCGGATTATTTTTGTCTATTGTTTGTAATGGGAATCGATGATAGGATGGAATCGGGAATATTCCATTTTACATGTACCGGATGAGTCACACCACCCAGGTGAAAATTAGGATCCCGAGCTCTTCTATTAAAGTCAATGAAGAAAAATATTCTTATTATTTTATATTGTAAAGAGTTTATGTCGAGCAATTTTACTCAGAAACTTTTAGACTTGAGACCAGAAAATGTAAAACTTTTCAGGAAGTGGTGTCGAATTTAACGTGTTAAAGGTTTTATGAAACTACAATTATTGATTTCAAATTAATGACGAATCATTATTTTTAATTTGCTGTTTGAATTGGTTGAATTGTTTTTTGTAAATGTTGATACATCTGAATATTTTTGTATTCTAATAATAAAGTTATTGTAATTTCCCGATTTATAATGTGATAGATTAGAATTAATTTTTCATACTTTCCCATAACATTTTCAGGGGCAATCCAACAGAATGAGTTGAATTTTTCTGGAGACCTCAGAGTTATGGTCATGCAGAACACTATTGATTTGTTCTACGAAATTTAAAAATGTTTTTGAATCATTCGAACTTTAATTATGATCAAATAGATAGGGATTCAATTTAAAACGGGAAATACGTGGTAATTAACATCACATTATTCGTCTCGAAAATATTTGTATGATAATAAGAAAAGGTCTACAAAAAAAACGGCCATAAGAAATTGTTTCTATAGACTCTGAGCCCATTTCGAGATATGCGAGAATATAAGAAAAGACAGTCCTCATTTTTTCTGATGAGATTATAATGGTATACAGAGTCTGGAGCCATTGTTACAACTCAGAAGAAATTGGCTCACAAATTTTGTTGAAAAGCTCCCTCTTCAAATAAGTCTATTAAGAAACTTACTAACAACTTGAGCAGAGAAAACCCGAAACATCAACCAACTCTTCTGGATGCAGAACCCATCATCATATTACAACGGGTTGGTGATGTCTTTAATATTAGTCATGGATCATTGAAGAATCTTGTAGAAATATGAATTCCACCCTATTTAAAATCAGAATTGTCCAAGAACTTAACACAAACGACTATAGTAGAGGTTCCACAACACTGTGGTTTCGTACCAGACCTAGCTGTGTAATTTAGTCATCGAAAACAATTGCAGCTTAACTGAAATGAAATATAATTATTATATTAAGTAAAATATGAAGACCAAAACTTTGAACATACAAAATAATAAACACTCTTTATGTTGCTGCAACATATTTCGTCCTATAGACACAATCCAATTAAACGGCTAAACTTTATTTCAAATTGCTGCAGCTTGAGCATTACATGTCATTATCTTTACAGATTACGAAAGGTTACATTTTAGGCGGCATAAGTTTTTTGTAACATTGTTTCTCGCATAACTCAAAAAGTGATCAATTAAATTGATTGAAATTTAGTGGGACGATTTGTCACTATCCAGGAGCCGTTTGGTTAGATTTTGAGAGCCATCAGGTGAAAGTTCAAGGTCATATATATAGAACTCAAAAAGTATTCAACCAATTTTCATGAAATTTGGTAGAATGATGTGTCCATTATCCAGGAATCAGTTCACTAGAATTTTGGAGCGAATAGTTCAAAGGTCAAGGTCGTTTATAATCCAATGATTATAGGATGGTCAATGTCCTTTATAAGCGGCGGTGAAGCAATCTGCTCTATGAGTGCTCGTTATCTACTTATAATATGAATTTGCCATGTACCGATTAGGCTTCTGTGAATTGTTCATCAACTTTTAACTGGTTACACACTCTGTTTTAAGAGACTAAAGCGATAAAGAGTACCTGATTGGATTAAAAAGAATAATTCAACCGTGAAAATATTCCGTGAATTATATTTCTCCAATTTATCAGATATTTAAGAAAGGAAAATTACTGACTGTGAAAATAATTAGAATCGAGAGAAACTAACCTAATAACTGCTTGTACAACTACACCTTAAAGAATACAACCAAAGCCATACATAATGAATAGTAATGACTTGTAATTGTCTCTCAAATTACAAAGTCCACCTTCTGTCCTTCAATTTTTTCCAATCAAGAGAGTACACAAAGTTCATATTTTATAACTTATTTCTTCTTGCAATATTAAAAAAAATTAATTGAACAGTTCTAAATTAAGAACGTATATTGCACTGGCCTTAATCTTATTAACCTAAATGTGCATACCTTTTATTGAAGAATACTGGACACTCATTGAAATTTTTCCTTTTTCCTTGTGTCGCAAAATGTCGGAAAATGGCACATTTTATTTGGAAATTTAAGTCGATAACATTACAAACATTTTTCATTGAATTAAGGAAGTAGATTTAGCATCTCATTAAAGTAATGACTTTCTATTCAAGAAGAAACATTTCTTCGTCACTTTTGAAGCACTTCACATTCTCCACCGTCAACACCGTGTAGATTTTATTTTTCCTCAACCTTCTGCAATTTTTATTTATGCTATAATGAGATTATTGCCCAAAGAGGTCCATAAGGTATTGAAAAATTACGGATGGCAATTATAATATCTTATCAATCTGACTTACTGCTGTTTGTTATGAACTTCCTTTAGATCGTTTAACTTAATTTGCCTTTTATAGGCTGTGAGCTATTATAGGCTTATAGTTGTGGATTTTTATTTATCTTAATTTGACGTTAAGAAACGATCTTGGATCACTTGTGTTTGATTATAGGGTTCAAAAATTAGTTAGAATTAGTAATCAAATGAAATATTTTAAAACACAATTATTTCACTTTTATATAAACAGAAATTACCTAATACTAACGCAATTTGACACTCTAACGATACTGAAACTAGATTACGTGCACTCGGTAGAGCTCATACCTTTGCCGCCGCTTATCCGTTTGTTACCAATATCTAATAAACTGGTGACTGGATAGTGACCAATCGTTCCACCAAGTTTCATGAAATATGGTTCAATACTTTTTGAGTTATTTAGTTATGAATAACTTTGACCTTGACCTTTGACCGGATCGCTCCCAAAATTTTACCAGATGGTTCCTGAACCAATTGTCCCATCCAATTTTTGACAATTTTTGTTGAATACTCTTTGAGTTATTGTGTTATAAATGGCCTTGACCTTGACCTCTAACCTTTGATCCGATCACTCCCAAAATCTAACAAAATGGTTCCTGTATATTGACCAATCGTTCTATTAAGTTTCATGCAATATAGTTTAATACTTTTTGAGTTACAAGAGACCATGACCTTGACCTTTTACCAGGTCACTCCCCAAATTCTACCAGCAGGTCACTGAACATTGACCAATCGTTTCCCCCAAATATTAGGTGATTTAGTTGAATAAATTTTCAGTTATGCGAATAACAAGATGAAAAATAAATAAATAAATAAATGCCGTCAATAATAAAACCTTCTCGCATTCTGCGAAGGTAATCAGTATCTAGTTAGTGGATCAACTGGTAAAAACTTGAAATATGTAGATACTAGTTTTTGCACACTGTTTTAAATTTAAACATGAGATAATTTTCATATATACAGCCCGTGTAACGGTAATAGTGAAATTTTATTTTGTAACATAAGTCATTAAATATATTATGAATTTGGTCAGTATTTATAGTGTATATTCAAAATATATCTTAAAATCACTACATAATTTTTCAATAGCTTGTTTTACATTCACAGGTGCTTATTGGATTTAACATGTTTTAACAACTTATGAAGCGTGCCAAGGTATTAGTTTAAATGGGGGAAAAAGAGATTTAAAACAAATTTAATCAAAATGAAAGGTTTATTTTGATGAAAACACGTTTAAACAATACTTATTCGATAATAGAAAGTTGATCAAACTTCATTAACAATGAATTACAAGATTAATATTGAACGTAAGATCCTTTTTTCTGGAGAACCAATTCAACCCTTTTGTCAACAGAGTTAGTCAGTTTTCTTATTTCAGAAGTGCTAATATTTCTTTCAGCAGCCTTTATTGCCTTCCACAAGTCGTCCTATGAGCTGTACTGCTTCCCATCGTGGTAAATTACCTGCTTCAGAATTTCCCATAAGTTCTCGATGGGGTTTAAATCAGGAGAACATGCTGGCCATTCTATCAAACGATTACATTTGATCCCTATTGATGTCAAAAATGCTTGCGTTGCCTTTGCTCAATGTGAAGGGGCGTTATCATGCTGAAAAATCAGCTTAAAGCGCCTAGAAAGTGGAATGTTATCCAGCCATGGGAGAAAAGCAGTCTCAAGAAGCTGACAATACGCTGCAAATTTTTTTTTTCGCCTTCTGGGACTCGATAAGGACCAACAAGTTCACCTCCAACTATCCCTGTCCAAATCATGACACCTCCTCCACCCTGTTGACGTCGAAAACGACAGTAACATTTATGCCCATTTGCGACCCAACCTTTCCCCCATCCATCAGGCCCATTCAAGGTTGCGCGGGTTTCATCAGTGAAAATTACCATCTTCATGTCAGTCTTCATGTACCTTCTGGCCCATTGCATTCTTGAATCCTTGTGTCTGGGTGACAGAGGAGGTTGTTTTTCAGGCGTAACATTTTTTGCTAAATTTCTGAGTATCCGGCATCTTGTTGATTTTGACACTTCTGGTAAATTAGCTTCTTTGAAAATGGATTTTGATGTTTGCCCTGGCTTCGTGAGTAGTTTTCGCCTAACAAGTCGAAGTTCTCGAGTCGTCACTGTCTTCAGAACCCCAGAATCGGACCGCTTTTTCCTTGGTGAGGGGTCAGCAAGAAAACGCTTCACAGTTTCAACATGGCGACCTAATGAGATTGCAATATGTTTAGCATCCTTCCCTTTAGCCATTTCTTTGATGATGGTTGCTTTTTCGTCATCAGAAAGACCATTGCCTCTTCCCATTTTGTTAAAACTGTATCTTAACTATTAGCGTGGCTCACCTAAATTTCACTTGAGGGGACCCTCCCCGAAGAAATCTCAAAATTTTATCATTTTTTTTTAATTTTTTTAAATAGTTGCCTTATAACCTTCTTATAGTGGGTGCAAAATACCAGAGGTGTCGTGTAACTCTAACCCCCTGGGGAGAGTGAGAAAGGGAAAAGAGGGCCTGGGGGTAGGGAGTCAATATGTACTCTAAAAACCATATCTCAGCCAATTATGATTCGTAATAATTAATTATATCGCTATATCTGGCATCTAACCTACCACTAATAACACGCCCACTAAGGTTTGCAAAGAAATATTTCTCAGTTACCCGCAGACCTTCGCGAGAATAGTATGCTGCGTGCCAGATTATCAAATTTTGAATGGGAGATTACTCGTTAATTCAGATATCTACAAATCATGTAATTCAAAAGCCTAAGGCTTTTTTTAGGTAGAAGCAACGGCTTTGCAATTTCTTGCTTTCGATTCTCCCCGGAATTTTCTACAAACTCTGGAAGAGTTTTATTCAATTTTCGAATTATTTTTCAAAATATTGAATTTTGAAATTTATATTATTTCAATTTATTTTTGTTTCACTAAAAGTTTCAATAATTTGAAAACCAATTTGAAAAATCAAAAAAACGCTTCCACAGTTTGTAGAGAATTTTGTGGAAAATCGAATGCAAAAAACCATAATGTCATAGCTTCAAAATTGTAGTATCCATTTATTAATTTACACACTGTTCGAAATTTGTTCGAAATTTGAATAACTCGTTTCCTATGGGTCGAATCGAAAAAATGTCATGAAACAAAAACATCTTAGAATTCATTTTATATATGTGTACAAAGTTTCACAACCGTAGCTTCAATAATAAAAAACTTTTCAAAATCTGGGAACGATGCCCTTAAATTAAAATAAATTCTGAAATATGAAAGGAATTAAAACAAAAATGGTGAAAAGTTGGGACATACACAATGGATATAACCTCCAAAATTTCAAACCAATGGAATAGACAATATTTTCATAACATTAGAAAAAATACTGCCGCTATTATCGTGACACGGGGTGTAGAAGTAAATAAATATTACATATGTTAGCATTTAAACAATTATAATTATAGTCGTAGCTAGGTAATGATAATATAAATATTACGATTATAAATTTACAATTTGAATGTCTTGAGGTTAAAAAAGGAAACATTACAGTGTTATTGTTGATAAATCATATACCTTAATTACAACCGTTACATTATTTTTAACTTAGAAAAGTCTCACAACTCATTAAATATCCTATAGATAAATTATTTTATTTGCAATAATTATGATTTTAATTTAAAATTTTCATTGAAAGTTGAATAATAAGCTTATCCTATTTTAAAAAAATAGTTGTTCGCATTTATTTTAATAGGTATAACAGAATTCTCTTCAGTAAATTCTATTTAAAACATCACATCCCTAACTACAAGAACTATAAATCATAGGAGGAAAATGACACTTTTCCCAAGACGAAATGGTTTCCAAAGCTTAACTTCGAGGCCATTTTTATGAACTCGTTATTATGTATGAGCAATTTATATCATTATGTAAATGGGCAATTCCGGTAACCCTCAGATTCTCAATAGTGTAACTTTGGGCATTGCATTGAAATTCATAACTGTGATATTAGTGAACACAGAAATACACATAATAATGTGAACAAGAGATTACATTGAAACTGTCTATAATGTAAAAGTCTTATTGAAGGGTACATTGGGAAAAATAAACAACTCCAGTGATGCACTCATAGAAATTCTGATGTACTTTAGTGCATACTAACTATAGTTTGATGCTCAAAAGTGTTTCGCTTTATAGACAAAGCCATAGGGTGAACCGTGCACAGACAATTCGTCCACGGACATTTCGTTCAATGGACATTTCGTCCAATGGACATTTCGTCCACGGATATTTCGTTCACGGACATTTCGTCCACGAATTGCTTTATTTTGTATTATATTTAAAATGTGTATATATTTTATATTATATGTATATTATATGTATATATTCTGCAATATAAAAGTAGAAAACATCCGGCCTTTGTTGATGGTAATTATAAATTTATGGTCTTTGCCTTAATTGTTATTGCAATCTTCTCCTGCTCCTGCTGACCGGCAACAGTAAAATATATAATAAAACCAAATACACTTTTTATTGATATACGGCCCCGGTTTTATAAGACTCTGCAAAAAACAGCGAGCCATGTCTCTAAGTTATTACAGTGCATAAACATAGAAAACGGAGACATTTTTTATGTTGAATATTCAAAATAACTACAATACAGTCAGTATATACATTAATATTATTACTCAGATTAGGATATTAGAAGCAATATTGGTTCAGAAATTAGTTTTTATAACATTTTTTTTAACAGAGACTACATAAAATACATTCATGTATATAATATACTACTAAACAAGTGATTGATAATTAAATATAATGTAACAGAATTATCTAGAAATTGGTACTTTTTAGTGTTACGTCTAATTAACTAAACGTAAAAACGTACGTGTTATCGAAGTGCTCTATATTTTCTGACTCATAATTAAACCATATATAATAATATAGCATTTACCTCTATTATAATTATTTCATTCTCTTTCTTACTTTTCCACACATTTATTCCTGTTAGTATCCTGTTATCTTATTTCCATATTTTGGATTCTCATAACCTATTAATTAATACTAAATATTAAAGGAGCAAAATGACTGGACAAAGTGACCGTGGACGAAATATCCGTGGACGAATTATCAGTGGACGAATTGTCCGTCGACCCAGGTGTTTCGAGTTCACCTATGGCTTTCGCTCCAAAGCGAGACACTTTAGTGTCTAAAATTTTTCCTTTGCACTTTATTGCATCCAAACTATAGTTTGATGCTCTAAAGTATCTCGCCATGGAGCCAAAGCCATAAAGGGTGAACTCGAAACACCTGAGTGCATCAAAATTTATTTGAGTGTAAACTTAAAAAGAAGGTTCGAATATTTTCATTTAAAATAATACAAATCTGAAAATTTCTGAAGTGTTGTTTTTCATGGAAGAATATCGTCTTTTAGAAAAATCTACCAATAAGTTATATATTGTTTTTGAAAACTTTCATCATAAGACTCTTTACAGGACAAAAAAATTAGGGTCTCTAAGTCACTTATTTACATACATTACACACATTATTGTCCTCTATAGATGTATAGTTAGGTTCTGTCTTCCTAGCTTTTATTATATAATAAAACAAATTGGTCTACTTGAAGAGCGCCATTTTGTTTCATGAGAAAGATGCTTTCAGAAAATCTCATGAACAGAGAAAACTGGTTATAGGAATTTTCGCCGTAGGAAAATTCGCCGTCGGAATTTTCGCAGTTTGAAAATTCGCCGTAAGGAAAATTTGCCGTGAGGAATATTTGCCGTGAAGGATAAATTATAGAAGACATATACTATTCAAATACCTACAAGTATTGATAAACATATTGATAATTATAAAGTAAACAAATTTGTTAAATAAAGACGACTGAAAATTGTAGATAATTTTAGATTTTTTTTATAAGAATTTATAATTGTAAATATTAATTGTAGGTGATTATGTAATATTGTTTATCTGATACAACTAAGATTCCCAAAATTTATGTATCTATTCATATATGCAATGTATATCTTAATCAGTAATCATAAAATTTTGTGTGACAAGAGGTCGCTGTATAAAAAATTTAGTGTTTTGATTGGTTGACTAAATAGTCGAAGCTAATTTCTTGTTCGAAAATTCATGATAATTATTTATTGATGAATTGAAAAGTGTAAATGAAATACACAAGTTTATTTAATTTCATGTATTTTTTATAATTTTATCATGGCAGAAGATTACATAATTGAAGAGTAACTTTGATTAGTGATCTACGCAAGAGTTGTATAGTGCTCTACGCGCGTAGATCCCTCAATAATTATGCAGAATAACACCAAATGTAAAGTGCTCTACGCGTGTAGATTACTATAAAAACGACAAATCGTGACACGTAAAGTGATCTACGCGCGTAGATCACAGGCGTTGCAAGTGAGTGAAGTGAAGAGTGATCTACGTGCGCCAGTGTTATGCGTAGATCATTATTCACTGTATGTGCTACACCGTGTGAAGAGTGCTCTACGCAAGTTATGTTACGCGGCCTCTGATTGGTTGAAATTCATTTTCTAAAAATATTGGTCATTTATTGAAAACTATTTCAATGGTGGACTGTGATAGAGGTAACTATAAAAAAATCAACTTTTTATTGAGGTTATAAATGTAATAGTTATTGTCAAAATGAATATAAAGTTTATAATGAAAATTTTATGTACGGAGAATTATCATTTTTCTTTCAATTATTATTACATTTACAAATATTTAGTGATAACATGCTTCATAAATATTTATTATTGAAACTAATAACTAGACACCTTGTCAGCTTCTACAATATTAATCTCACAGGAGAATATTTGGAGGGTTGAGAGGTAACTGTGCTTCTAAACAGTATTGTCCTTACGATGAAAGATAAAGTCGGGAAAGAACGAACCCAACTATACCTTTTACAGGTCTAATTGATCCAAATGAAATAATATTTGATCCAAGAGAATATCAATTTTATCAAAGTGAATTTGACTTTGCACCATGTGAAATTGAATTTGATCTTTATGCAATTGAATTTGATCCATGAGAAATAATACTTGATCCAAGTGAAATTATTGAATATTTTATCATTCCGATACCTCACATTTTGTGTCTTTGTCTGTTGGTTGGTTGCAAGAAAAATGTCACGCTTTTAACATTTAATATATAAGAAAAATATTTGTATAACTTATGTGAGATTATGATCGGCACATCATAATTTCTCATTGACTCCTTAACATTTCATTGTTTATCATAATCTTTGATTGCCCACCATAATCTTTCATTGCCCACCAAAATCTTTCATTACCCTCAATAATCTTTCATTGCCCACAATAATCTTTCATTGCCCACCATAATCATTCATTGCCCACTATAATCTTTCATTGCCAACCATAATCTTTCATTGCCCACAATAATCTTTCATTGCCCACAATAATCTTTCATTGTCCACAATAATCTTTCATTGCCCACCATAATCATTCATTGCCCACTATAATCTTTCATTGCCAACCATAGTATTTCATTGCCCACAATAATATTTTATTGCCCACAATAATCTTTCATTGCCCACCATAATCATTCATTGCCCACTATAATCTTTCATTGCCAACCATAATCTTTCATTGCCCACCATAATCTTTCTTTGCCCTCAATAATCTTTCATTGCCAACCATAATATTTCATTGACAACCATAATATTTCATTATCCACCATAATCCTTCATTTCCCACTATAATCTTTCATTGCCCACCATAATCCTTCATTTCCCACTATAATCGTTCATTACCCGCTATAATCTATCATTGCTCACCATAATCTTCTATTGCCCACAATAATCTTTCATTGCCCACCATGATCTTTCATTGCTTCACCATAATCTTCCATTGTCCACCATGATCTTTCATTGTCCACCATAATCTTTCAGTACCCACCATAATCTTTCATTGCCCACCATAATCTTTCTTTGCCCTCAATAATCTTTCATTGCCAACCATAATATTTCATTGACAACCATAATCTTTCATTATCCACCATAATCCTTCATTTCCCACTATAATCTTTCATTGCCCACCATAATCCTTCATTTCCCACTATAATCTTTCATTACCCGCTATAATCTATCATTGCTCACCATAATCTTCCATTGCCCACCATAATCTTTCATTGCCCACCATGATCTTTCATTGCTCACCATAATCTTCCATTGTCCACCATGATCTTTCATTGTCCACCATAATCTTTCAGTACCCACCATAATCTTTCATTGCCCACCATATAATCTTTCTTTGCCCTCAATAATCTTTCATTGCCAACCATAATATTTCATTGATAACCATAATCTTTCATTATCCACCATAATCCTTCATTTCCCACTATAATCTTTCATTGCCCACCATAATCTTTCATTTCCCACTATAATCTTTCATTACCCGCTATAATCTTTCATTGCTCACCATAATCTTCCATAACCCACCATAATCTTACATTGCCCACCATAATCCTTCATTGCCCACCATAATCTTTTTTTGCCCTCCATAATCTTTTTTTACCCTCCATAATCTTTCATTGCCCACCACAATCTTCCATTGCCCACCCTAATCTTCTATTCATTGCCCATCCAAAAAATGTTTCATTGCCAACCATTTTAATCTTTTATGGCCAACCAAAAATACTATATTATTGCCCACCATAATAATATATCATTGTCCACTATAATAATCTCCAAAATCCACCATTTTAATTGGCCTATCAATATATTTTATGATCCCCATTATACATAAAATTTATTTACATAAAATTTATTTAACTAAATACATACAAATAGCTCTTTCCTAGTTCACGTCCCTAAATGAAATAGGGACGTGCACTAGGAAGGGGGTATTTTTAAATCAATTTATCTCAAATTTCATTAAATTTCATCTGATTAAAATATATTGCACAAATAATTATTAATTGACAGAAAAATTAGTATCTTAACTACAAATACAAATAATACCAGAAAGGAATATTTGAATTTGAAATTCAGCAAATTAAAGAATATAGATTTGGAAAACAGATTGAAATATATATTATATAGTTTAGTACTATATACTCCTGCTTTTTCTTGAAATGGTTATCAATATGAGAAAATTATTGATTTATGATTATTTCATCCTAGTTCACGTGGAATTACGGTCAGTTGGAATGTTATTCCACAACGTGCAAAAAAGTCTATGGGAGAATGTAACCACATTTAAAAATGTATTTTTTTTTTTAAATTATGTTATCATTTTTTTTGAGAATGCGAATTTGATGAAAGGACTATTAAATAATAGTAGAGTGAAAATTTTTGAACAAAATGAAACGAACCATATGTCTCTATGTCAAATAATGAGAGAGAAATAGGGATTTTAATAAAATTTGAATTTTGCGGGGGTTTTACGGGGGGGGGGGAGTTAAATTAGTGAGACACTCCCTTCAAAGACTATATTTTTACATTAAAAAGAAAGAGAAAACAAATGAGTTTAATTCCAAACGTTTGGTAGAATGTGTAAATATGATACACAGATAGAAAGTGGTTTACTAAACGCAAGTCCACCCCAAGTGACTGTATAAGAACAAACCTATTTACAAACATTCAAGCTTTGAATGACCAGAAACTAATGCAATGAATTACATTAGATGCACGAATGTATAGTATATATTTGTAAATAAAATAACAGTTTATGAAGAAATAGAAGTATACAGTTAAAAACATTATTTTTTCTCTCTGTAATCATACTACCTAGTTTAATTATTCGATTGAAATATTTGTTATTTAAGATTCTAGAATAATCATATCCAATAATAATTAAATGTTAGTTCAACATTTGAATATAATTTGGTTATAGCAATACAGAGACCATTTGACAATGGTATAGAGTCATAGACTATAGCTTTTATTTGCAGTTCTAGGCTCATTAATTTGTTAATCATTACGATAGGTACCTAAAAACTACTGATAGAGGGGGAGGGAGGGGGTGAGATGATGTTTGAGCGTATAATACTATATAGGGATATACAGATTTGTGGAAAATGCATTTCACAACTATGGTCGTTGTAAAAAAATATTATTGAAATATATAAAATCAAAATCTAGATAAAAAGATGTATTATTGTGACTGTTATTTGAATGACGATTTGTGATATATTGAGTAAATTTTATACTGATGAGTGATGACCATTTTACCTATGATATGGTTCATACTACCTAGTTTAATTATTCGATTGAAATATTTGTTATTAAATTTAAATAAATATTTTGATATAAGAATATTGATTAGTTATGTACAATTTAGATAGCTGACTAATTAGGGTAAGTTCCGAGTTATCGAACGGTTACATTTTCGAGCACGTAAAATATGTATTTTAATTATTATTTTATACTCATAATAACCTTTTTTACTTGTTCGTAAAACTGGAACCGTTCGATAACTTGGTACTTACTCTATAGATAGGTAGAATATTTTTGGTTATTTTCCCTATACGGCTATACTTTAGTAACTTGGTACCTAGTAACAACAGTCTTTTAGTTAAAACTTATGGGATCGGATACCCATAGTACTCGGAAAGTGAGGGGTTAAGGGGGACTGGGGAGGGTAGCACTATGGTTAATGGCAGGGGGTGTAGGTCATAACCCCCTCCCCCCCCCCCGGTCAGTGGTCACGAAACCCCATGTTTTTTAATCCTTATTTACTTATATTATTTAATCCTTCTCGACACTTTTGTAGTTCATTACTGATTAAACATAAAATATATGTATATCGGGGGGCGTGCCGCCCCCCAACTCCCCTGCCAGGTCATTAAACTATAGTTCATTTAGTGTAACAAATAAATAAACTATTAATAAATTATAAGTCATAATAATTTGTGTTATTTACCGCTATAGTGAAAATAATTTTTAAAAACAGAATATAATGAAGTTTATATTATTTTCGAACATGAAAGTTTACAGTTTTTATGTTTCAGAAGAATTAGTGTAAACAATTAAGGTAGTACGTATAGTGCAACAGAGTAATAAGTTCCATGGTTGGTACTAAGGAAGGTTAGATATCGATATCTAACCTTATTATCCAACTATTGACAAGCAATGCAATTCCTTTTTTAGATCTCAAAGGCATTGTTACCAGTGTAACTAGTGTGTGCACGTTATACCTTCCTGGACACGACACCTCTATAGTCCCGCAGATTGTGTACCTAGGTAAGTAACTAGTGCAACTAACTATAGTGTACCTAAGTAACCAAGGGTGTAGGTCATAGGGTATGGTCTCTCAGTTATCTCTATCTAGGTCGCTTCTCTCAGTTATCTCTATCTAGGTAGCTTCTCTCAGTTATCTCTATCTAGGTAGCTTCTCTCAGTTATCTCTATCTAGGTAGCTTCTCTCAGTTATCTCTATCTAGGTAGCTTCTCTCAGTTATCTCTATCTAGGTAGCTTCTCTAAGTTATAACTGCTTAGGTAGTTACTCTCAGTTATTTATATCTAGGTAGCTTCTCTCAGTTATACCTGCTTAGGTAGTTACTCTCAGTTATTTCTATCTAGGTAGCTTCTCTCAGTTATACCTGCTTAGGTAGTTACTCTCAGTTATTTCTATCTAGGTAGCTACTCTAAGTTATCTCTATCTAGGTAACTTCTCTCAGTTATTTCTATCTTGGTAGCTACTCTCAGTTATTTCTAGCTAGGTAGTTACTCTCAGTTATCTTTATCTAGGTAGCTTCTCTCAGTTATCTCTATCTAGGTAGCTTCTCTCAGTTATACCTGCTTAGGTAGTTACTCTCAGTTATTTCTATCTAAGTAGCTCTTCATTTCTTTAACTAGGTAAATAAGGATTAAAAAACAAGGGGGGAGAGGGGTGACCGGGAGGACTTATGTCCCAGGGGGGTAACCGACTAGTGTATCTAGATGACTAACTAATGTATCTGGGTACCTAACTTGTGTATCTAGGTACCTAACTAGTGTAACTAGGTACCTTGGGTGTGTGTGTGTGTGTGTGTGGGGGGGGGGTGCTTATGTCCTACAATCATTCGTTAGGTAATACTAATTGGAATAGTTTTTTCATCAAAAAAATGGAAGAAATACAAATTACAACATGCCTAACTAACTATGAAGCTCATTACAATATATCATCCGAATCTATTAATGTAATAAATTATAAGCATGTAATAGTTTTACTGTATGCTGGATGAGTAGGTATATAACTATCAATAATGTAGTCTTTAAAATTCCATTACCTAATATATTTTATATATTTCAATATGTTTATATAGGCATATTCATAATAGTAATTTTACAATCATTATCTCATTGTTAATAAAATCTAACTATTTTATTTTTTAATTAAAATGTAACCATACATTCGTCTTCTTAATTTCAAGAATGACGTCCTAATCTGGTAATGAAAGTTAAAAGGGGTGTCGTTAATCTTTCAAGGGCGATATTTCATTCACTCAAGCCAACCAAATGAACTGCTTGTACAAACTCACATACATCTACATATTTAAGCATGCTCATTGGTCAATCTCAGACTCAAAGGAACTAGAGGACCAAAATTAATATTTTTTTTTCACCAATATTTTTTTTTTTCACAGTCGTTTATAAATATCAGTCTAAAAATAAATATAAGCACAGAGTTAAATGGATAATTCATTTTTCTCAGTGTAATCATTTACTCCACTCCTTTTCTATTTGTGAAATAGTATGTGTATATATGCAACATCACCTCTGCCTTAAAATTGATTTTTTTCTTTCATTTTTTATTTTTCTATTTCTTCTAGTTATTAGTATGATGCAATCCCTAATTCGATTAAATTGTTTAATGTAGTTTTTGTATCCGCTAGTTTGTTGTACTGCACACTTCATGATTGTTCAATAACCTGACAGGGGGGTTTGTGTATACGTACATTTACGACTCACATACATATACTCGATATACATATGTACAGTCACGACAATAATATATGCGCTTTTAGATTCATTGAAAATGCGCGAAAATCTCGAGATTGTGCAAGGCACGTAAAGGGTATGAAGCAGGACCAACAGTGATGTTGGTCAAATATCAACATCAAATACGATAGTTAAAGCTTTACATAATAACTTAGCAGTATATTATTGATAATTTCCGGGCGAAGATCGCTGATTGAAGATCGCTGCATGCAAAACGTACCTTTAAGGCCATCGGCTAGAGCTGCTGCGTCTAATAGTAATTTTTACAGCTCCCTTTTATTTGTGGACGGTAAATAAATGAAGCGTTAATAACAGACAAAGTTTGCTGTTAATTGAGGTATCTTTGGTATTGCATTAATTTTCAATATAAATTAATTAATTAATATTAATATATTAATTAATTAATAATTTAAGTAATTAAGTGAAACTGACGGTAGTAGAGCGGCTACAGTCGATCGTAGCATTGGAAAGCATTTCGACGGCTACAACTGTATGGCTGTAGCCGCTGCATTGGAAGTTCAACTGTATACATAAGTTGTGACGTGTAGAATAGTGTACACAAGTACCTGACGCACACGTGTAAACTACTGGAAAACATCTTCATGAAATTATGGTTAACTATTTCATATAAGCATTAATATATTAGTCGTTTATTGAATGCATTATGGTAATTCTATGAATCCTTAAGATATAAGATCCAAATAACAGATAATAGAGATGCCATGAGTCACGATGTCACTGTGTATGTACACTTCTAGAAGGGGCGCGAAACCCCCCACCCTCTCCCCCACTCTTGCCTGTGTACGTTCCTATTTAAAGTAATGATTGCATAGTAGGAATGGTCAATGGAATATATAATCATATTGATTATTATACTAATATGAATGGATTTAATACTACCAGTTAAAAATATAGATATTAGATTTTCGTTGATAATTTATTTAAAATCATGGCGTATGAATAGTGGCGTGATGGGACAACTCTAATTCAATAATTTAATTAATTCAATAAATAGCTCATTACAGGTAGTACCTACTCTATTTTTTCTCCAAAATAGCACAATATTGTCTTCAATGGAATAAGTCATAATAATTTCTGAATCACCGAATAAAGTGACAGTTGCAGTTAATAACTTATTTATTTCCTTGATGGCATAGGTACCATATTTTTTTAATAATAAATTTTCCATAAAGTCCTAGTGAATTAAAGTGCATCGTTGCACTCAACAAGGAATGGGGTCATTTTATAATAAAATATATAGTTTTACATTTTGTTTAATATTTTAATTGGTGGCCATTAAACCAATTATAATATCTAGAAAAAATATTAGATTATGTATTTTAACTTACATGACCGAAAATGTGGAACTATCCGATAACTCGGAGCTTACCCTTTATTCTAAAAAAATATGTTTCTCTTTTTTAATTGCCATACTAAATATTTTATCTTCACAAATATCGCAGCGGTGATCTACATATATTGAAGGGTGCAATAATATTACAATTTCTGAACAGTTAAAATCTGAACTTGTGTTCTTTTTTGCATTCACCGATCAGGTAGCTTTTCTGCATCCATGAGTTTTATCCCATACGGTGGATGTTGATTTTGCTCACGGAGCCACTTTCCTTTCTGACTGCTTCATCCAGTTCCTTGTATTTATTTTCCTTATATCATCAGCGATATGGCCCTTGATTATAAAGTAGACGTTAAAACCCTTACTAAAATATAATATTTAATTATTTATTATGCATCACTAAAACAAATACAGTTAGCATTAATTTGTATGCATAGTTTTGAATTTATTTAACAAAAATGTACGTATTATGTATTCGAATATCAATCACAATTTTCATTCAAAATCTTTTTACTACAGTGATGATATATGGTGAGTACCTATTAGTATATTACAATTCGATCGATCTATCAGATGATGAGTAAACTGTCTGGAATAAAAATGCTTACATACATACTCAGTATTCCTTCTTTGAATATTGTGATATGAATGAAAACTTGAATTTAATGTTGAGTTACTATAGGACATCACCTATAGTAATTGCAATATATTTGATATTTTTAGTGAGTTATTTTGAAATAATAGAATAGTTTACCTTAGAGCTCAAGATAACGGAGTACGTTCAATAGCCCCCCCCCCCCCTCCCCCGGTCATGAGCCCCCTAGGTCATAAGCCCCCTCCCTGTTTTTTAATTCTTATTTACCTAGTTAAACAAATGAAGAACTACTTAAATAGAAAAAACTGAAAGTTGCTAATGTAGCTTGTTGTACCGCTATTTTGTTGTACTGCACACTTCATGATTGTTTAATGACATGGCAGGGGGGTTACATATACATATATTTTATGTTAATCAGTAATGAACTACAAAAGTGTCAATAAGGATTGATTAATATAGGTAAATAAGGATTACAAAAACAAGGGGGGGGGGGCTCATGACCAGTTGAGGGGGGGAGGGGAGGGGCTCTTATAACCTACACCCCATGATAACATATTACTTCGGCATAAAAATATCTTGGCGGTATTCAGTGTATAACGCGTGTTCTTTGCGCGGTTTTATTTTGTAAGAATGTAGAAACCAATGTTTATATTGACATTTTATAAAAAGCATTAAGGTGGATTAAGGTTAATATTCATAATAATTATTGATGAATGATATCAATTCATAATTTTGATAATGTTTCCCTATAACTCATATGCTCTAAAAGTTCAATCAGTTTAAAGTTTTGGTAAGATAGGGAAGGTGAGGGGGGAGGGGAGGTATATTAAATAATAGCCAGCACACAGGCTCCTCCCCGCATAAGAGCGTCTGTTGGACGCATGACCACATGGCCAGAGCAGGGTGCACGAGCGTCTTTCTGACGCAACGGAGAATTAACCCAGACGCATAGGGAGTGACATGCACTAAACACACTGTATCTAAAGTCACCCTGTAGATAACCTAACTTGTCACACTGTAGTCTATTTAACTAGTCACACTGTATTAAACTAGTCACATACAACTCACCATAAAATTTACCAGTCACCAAGCAACTCACCACTCGCCATGCAACACACCATACAATTCACAACTCACCATGCAACACACCATACAACTCACCACTCATGATACAGCTCACCATACAACTCACTACTCACCATACAACTCACTACCACCTCTACTATCTTACAATAATCTCATTGATGAAAACTTATTTCTTTCCTAATAATAACTAATTTGTTCACAATAAATCAAGTACATGTGATATTCGCAAATCATGTGATATTTCTAGTACTTAATAACATATTGTTTTCTTATGTGAAGACAACACCACTCACAACTAGTTAGTGCGCTAACTTTTAACTACCCAACTAGGTAGTGTATCTTGGTAGCTTATAAATAAAAATAAATAAATAACTCATGAGTAACCATCTTGTGTATCTAATTATCTAATTCAATTTGTAATAACTCAACAAGTGTATCTAGATACCTAACCTTAGGTACTCAGCTCATAGCCAATCTATAGTATCTAGGTACCTAATTAATAATTAACCAAGTAGTGTTTCTAGGTACCTAATAATAACACAATTGGTGTATGTAGGCGAATAACTTATAACTAAGTACCTGACTATAGTATCTATGTACCTGTCTAGTAATCAACGAACTAATGTTGCAAAGTAATTTATACTATCCAAAAATAATGTTTTTATGTACCTAGCAGTCCTAGCTAGTAACTAACTACTCAACTACATTTCATATTGTGTACTTTTCTATAAACATTCATTGCCTAAAATAATTTGAACTTCTATATATTTACACTATTTAAAGCGCTATAAATGGACATTATTTGAAATAAAACAAATTATTCATTTAATTATTATCACGAGTATACTACCTAATTCATAAAAAATACATTTTCTTCAATAGTCAATCAGTGTTTTAAATCTTGAATATGATAGACAGTGGTTTACTAATTAACACGAAAGTCCACCACAAGTGACCGTGCAAGAGCAAACCTACATACAAACATTCAAGCTTTGAATGACCAGAAACTAATACACTAAAATTACATTATATGTTAACACGAATGAGTTGTATTGATTGATAAATAAAATATCAGTTTAGTAAGAAATAGAATTATACAGTTAAATATATTAATTTTCTTTCTGTAATAATTTACTGCCAAATTATTTCCCCCAATATCACGTTCACACACCCTGTCACCCATCCACCCCCCCCCCCCCTCTATCAGTCGCTCCCTATCGTAATGTTTAACAAATTAATGAGCCTAGAACTGCAAAGAGAACCTAAAACATGACAACTGATAGATCTCTAAATTATTGTTATAACCAAATTATATTATAATGCTGAACTATCATTTGTTTATTCATGCATTTTGACCACTTTTTGTCGTTGTAAAATATCACATTATTGAAATATTAAAATCGAATTTTCACATTGTATGGATAATATGAGTTATTGTGACTTTTTATGTTTGTTTTTATTGTGACTAATACATATTTGACTGAAGATTTGTGATATATATATTGAGTATTTTTTATGCTGATGACCTTATTAGATAATATGATTGATTGAATTCATTAAGAATATTGATTAGTTATTTACACTTTAGGTAACTGATTAATTAGGATAAGTTCCGAGTTATCGAACGGTTTCACATTTCCGAGCACGTGAAAAATTATTCTAATTATTATTTAAGTCTCATATTAACCTTTTTTACTTTTTCGTAAATCTGGAACCAGTCGATAACTCGGAACTAACCCTATAGATAGATATGATTTATTTTGTTGTTTCCCCTATACGGTTATACCTTAGTAACTTAGTACCTAGTAACTTACAGTCTTTTAGTTAAAATTTATAGGAAACGTTGCAATGTTTGAACGCCCATAGTACTCGGAAACTTGGAAAGTGATTTTTTTACAACATAACTAGGTAGTTTATACTATACTAGGAAATGCTCTCTGTTCTCGGTTATATTTACTATAAATAATGTAATTATTATGTTGAAGATTTCTTATTAATAAAATAATAGAGAATTATCTTTGTAATTTATAAGTTACAAAATGTATTATTTTTTGTAACTTACATATCATGGGATATTTAAAAAATTATAATAACCCATTTGCTCTCTTCTCTCTTATTTTTAAGTAAATGAAATAGAAAAAAAATATGAGTGCTTTACTTCACTCACTATATTTGGTGCCCTGGCTATTTTACTAACTGACATATTATAAGGGGGGAACTGCTCAAAAAAGTTTCAGGCAATTTGATTGAAACCTTTTTGAGTTATGCAAGTACCAATCAAGATTACAAATAAATAAATGCCGCCTAAAGTATAACCTCCTGCTATCTGCGATGGTGAAATGATAAGTTAAAATCAGAACCTAGTAATAAAATAATTCATTTTATGATACATTGTAAGATCAATAACTGTATGTAAGTAAAAAAGGAATAAATAATTCAGCAACGTTTTTATCTTACACATATGAAGGTTTTCTATACAGTTTCACGTAATCATTCAGGAAGGTACTTTGTGATTTGGGGGCGGGGCGGGGTAGAGGGTGAGGAGAGGTGTAACTAGTAACTCAGGGGAGGGGGGAGGTTGAGGAGAGAAGGAGTGATTACACAGATAGAAATTATCTTCTAGTTAACTACATGCTAACATTTTTTTATAAGCTGATATTTTATTTACAACATTATACAAATAGATTTGTATTCACTTATGATTTAACTTAGTGTTGTAATCATTGGTCATTCATGTGAAGTGAACAGTCACTTCCACTGGCTGCCTGACTTATGTCACTGGTTGTACCACTGTCAATCATCTGTCAATCATCTGAGACACTTCTTACTTAGGTATCACCAATAGACAGAAGGGGAAATGATTAGATTATTTATTTGTTTATTTATAGTAACAAATATATAAACTATTCATAAATGAATTTAGAGCTAATTATGACTTATTATATTCCTTAATAATAATATTATATTCATCAAATAAAAACAGTATAAGAGACATTGATGAGGTTCTATATTATTTTCGGACATGTAAGTTTCTAGTTTTTATTTTTCAGAAGATCAACTGTAAATAATGGAGTACAGAGCGTGTTTACAACAAACTAGCGGATACAACAAACTACATTAGCAACTCTCATTTATTTCTATCTAAGTAGTTCTTCATTTGTTTAACTAAGTAAGGATTAAAAAAATAGGAAGGGAGGGCTCGTGACCGGGGGGCTTATGACCTAGGGGGCTCATGACCGTGGGGGGCTCTTGACTTTACCCCTTAGTATATAGTCACTCGGATACTAGTCTCCCTCTTGTAACTAGCTAACCAGAGTTCCTAGGTACATAACCACTAATCAGTGTACGGTGTACCTAGGTACCTAACCACTAACCAGTGTACCTTGGTACCTAGACACTTACCAGTGTACATAGGTACCTAGACACTAACCAGTGTACCTAGGTACCTAGACACTAACCAGTGTACCTAGTGCCTAACCACTAACCAGTGTACCTTGATACCTAACCTCTAACCAGTGTACCTAGTGCCTAACCACTAACCAGTGTACCTTGGGGGTGTAGGTCATAAGCCCCCCCCCCCGGTCAAGAGCCCCCCGGTCAAGAGCCCCCCCCCGGTCAAGAGCCCCCCGGTCAAGAGCCCCCCCCCCCCGGTCATGAGCCCCCCCGGTCACGAGCCATCCTGTTTTTAAATCCTTATTTACCTATATTATTTAATCCTTATTGACACTTTTGTAGTTCATTACTGATTAGACATAAAATATATGTATATCGGTAGGCGTTGCGCCCCCCCACCCCCCGAACCCCCCTGCCAGGTCATTAAACAATCATGAAGTGTGCGGTACAACAATCTAGCGGATACAACAAACTACATTATTACACTAACCAGTGTACCTAGGTACCTAGACACTAACCAGTGTACCTAGTGCCTAACCTCTAACCAGTGTACTTAGGTACCTAGACACTAACCAGTGTACCTAGGTACCTAGACACTAACCAGTGTACCTAGGTACCTAATCATTAACCAGTGTACCTTGGTACCTAACCTCTAACCAGTGTACCTAGGTACCTAGACACTAACCAGTGTACCTAGGTACCTAATCATTAACCAGTGTACCTAGGTACCTAGACACTAACCAGTGTACCTAGGTACCTAGACACTAACCAGTGTACCTTGGTACCTAACCACTAACCAGTGTACCTTGGGACCTAATCATTAACCAGTGTACCTAGGTACATAACTATTAATCAGTGTACCTAGGTTCCTAACCACTAACCAGTGTACCTTGGAACCTAACCACTAACCAGTGTACCTTGGTACCTAACTACTAACCAGTGTACCTTGGGACCTAATCATTAACCAATGTACCTAGGTACATAACTATTAATCAGTGTACCTAGGTTCCTAACCACTAACCAGTGTACCTTGGTACCTAACCACTAACCAGTGTACCTTGGTACCTAACCACTAACCAGTGTACCTTGGGACCTAATCATTAACCAGTGTACCTAGGTACATAACTATTAATCAGTGTACCTAGGTTCCTAACCACTAACCAGTGTACCTTGGTACCTAACCACTAACCAGTGTACCTTGGTACCTAACCACTAACCAGTGTACCTTGGGACCTAATCATTAACCAGTGTACCTAGGTACATAACTATTAATCAGTGTACCTAGGTTCCTAACCACTAACCAGTGTACCTTGGTACCTAACCACTAACCAGTGTACCTTGGGACCTAATCATTAACCAGTGTACCTAGGTACATAACCACTAACCAGTGTACCTTGGTACCTAACCACTAACCAGTGTATCTAGGTACCTAACCACTAACCACTGTACATTGATACCTAACCTCTAACCAGTGTACCTAGTGCCTAACCACTAACCAGTGTACCTTGGGGGTGTAGGTCATAAGCCCCCCCCCCGGTCAAGAGCCCCCCGGTCAAGAGCCCCCCCGGTCATGAGCCCCCCTAGGTCATAAGCCCCCCCGGTCAAGAGCCCCCCCGGTCATGAGCCCCCCCGGTCACGAGCCCCCTTTTTTTAAATCCTTATTTACCTATATTATTTAATCCTTATTGACACTTTTGTAGTTCATTACTGATTAGACATAAAATATATGTATATCGGGGGGCGTGCCGCCCCCCCCCCCCGAACCCCCCTGCCAGGTCATCAAACAATCATGAAGTGTGCAGTACAACAATCTAGCGGATACAACAAACTACATTATTACACTAACCAGTGTACCTAGACACTAACCAGTGTACCTAGTGCCTAACCTCTAACCAGTGTACCTAGGTACCTAGACACTAACCAGTGAACCTAGGTACCTAGACACTAACCAGTGTACCTAGGTACCTAGACACTAACCAGTGTACCTAGGTACACTTTAACCAGTGTACCTTGGTACCTAACCTCTAATCAGTGTACCTAGGTACCTAGACACTAACCAGTGTACCTAGGTACCTAGACACTAACCAGTGTACCTAGGTACCTAATCATTAACCAGTGTACCTTTGTACCTAACCTCTAACCAATGTACCTTGGTACCTAACCAGTGTACCTAGGTACCTAGACACTAACCAGTGTACCTAGGTTTCTAATCATTAACCAGTGTACCTAGGTACCTAGACACTAACCAGTGTACCTAGGTACCTAGACACTAACCAGTGTACCTTGGTACCTAATCATTAACCAGTGTACCTAGGTTCCTAACCACTAACCAGTGTACCTAGGTACCTAACCACTAACCAGTGTACCTAGGTACCTAACCACTAACCAGTGTACCTTGGTACCTAGACACTTACCAGTGTACGAGGTACCTAACCACTAACCAGTGTACCTAGGTACCTAATCAATAACCAGTGTACCTAGGTACATAACCATTAATCAGTGTACCTAGGTTCCTAACCACTAACCAGTGTACCTAGGTACCTAACCACTAACCAGTGTACCTAGGTACCTAACCAGTGTACCTAACCACTAACCAGTGTATCTAGGTACCTAACCACTAACCAGTGTACCTTGGGACCTAACCACTAACCAGTGTACCTTGGGACCTAACCACTAACCAGTGTACCTAAGTACCTAACCACTAACCAGTGTACCTAGGTACCTAGACACTAACCAGTGTACCTTGGTACCTAACCACTAACCAGTGTACCTTGGGACCTAATCATTAACCAGTGTACCTAGGCACATAACCACTAACCAGTGTACCTTGGTACCTAACCAGTGTACCTAACCACTAACCAGTTACCTAGGTACCTAACCAGTTACCTAGGTACCTAACCAGTTACCTAGGTACCTAACCAGTTAACTAGGTACCTAACCAGTGCGGTAACCTCGTTAAGTAACTGGTGCGGTAACCTTGTTAGGTAACTAGTCGGTAACCTTTTTTGGTAACTAGTGCGATTACCTTGTTAGTTAACTAGTGTAGCTAGTTAGGTAACTAGTGTAACTTACAGTAATTAATAATGAAAACGAGTATAAATAGTTGAGTAACTAGTATAACTAGTTAGGCAACTAATGGAATTAGGTATCTAACTAGTATATCTGGTTACCTGACTACTGTAACTAGTTACCTAAGTAGTGTAACTAGGTACCAAACTAATTTTTTTAAATGTGTTTATTAAGTTTAATATATACACATGAGCTTATTTCAAGATGGCTCGATTCTTATACCATCATATTAGTACCTATCTAGTTCTCTTCCACGACTTCATCTTGCTAGCAGCAAGATGAAGTGTGTACTGGGAAAGACTAGTGTATCTAGTTCCCTAGTCAGTAGCTATCTAACTATAGTATCTACCTAGGTTCATAGATACTCTAGTTAGGTAGGTTTATATAGATACTCTAACACTCTTTCAAGCATTGTTCGTTTTCCCCATTCATGAGTTTCCCGTCAGTGTCAGCCCCGCTTCATACACTTACATACATTTCGTAATCACGAGTAATTATCTAGTAAAGTGCGCGGAGTTTATATGTTATACTGTATAATGTATACATTATACTCCAATTATATTATAAAATTGAATTGCTTGGCTCCTAAAAAATTGTTAATATTTATTACAGAAATAAAAACCATTTCCCAAGCAGTTAATTTTAGGTGAATCTAATATCAATGATAGATCATCAATAGAAAATCGAAGAAATACAAGTTACTACATGCCTAACTGACTATGAAGCTTATAGCAATATACACACACACACAGCAATGCATGCTCAACCCCCTTGACCTTAGCGCCAAAATTAAAATGATCTTTCATTAATATTTTATATACTGTCGTAAATTATTAAATATCAGTCAACAAAGAAATATGAGCAAACAGTTAAATAGAGGCATCATATTTCTCAGTGTAATCATTCACTTCTTATTCTATTTGTGAAACTGTAGTAAATACATAAAGGATACCTCTCCATTGTATCTACCCCCTCCCCCTGTTAGTCCCCCCCCCCCTCACAGTAACCGTTAGCTACCAACAAGGAAGATAAACCAAAATTATTAACGCGGGACTTAATTAAAAAGAAACACTTACAGTGACAACTAATATACCAACCATTATTAATCGAAAAAATTGATAACGACCAATAATTACTATTTGATACTTAAAATAATATAACATTATTGGACTAAATTATAATGATTATTTGCTTGTGTTACAATTGTCACACTTTTTAGACGACTTTTCAAAAGTTTCAATAAAATATTAAAACTTAGTGTTCGGAAAAAGTATACAATTTTTTATCGTTAGATGTGTAATAAAATATAGTTTTAATTACTTACAGTGTCATTGCACACGACTTATTTTCAATGTAATAACTAATAACATTATTATATATGTATACTTTGACTGTCACAGTTTGTATTTAGTTTCATTTACCTACATCGATATTTTAAATATTGATAGTTATTTTCTTACTCACCTTTACTATTCAAATTATCTTCAACATTATTTGCACTGTTCATATTATCTAAACTTCAATTTAATATAAATAATTGTTTCTTAATATATATGAAAAATATCATAATGAATTGTTTCGATAAAAATTACTCATTGTTACAACAAATTTTTTTCATTAACTTTATATTAAAAATAATAATTATTGCAGTACAGTAATAATAAAACTCTCAATGACCTGCACTGTAATAATATACCAATAATGTTAGAACTCACTGTACTTAATGTCTAGTAGCTCTAGCCAATCAGAAGGCTCGTTACAAATTGCAAAATTATTCTTAGCGTAGATCAGTTGCAGTCTGTGAGAGAGTAACATTGATACCTGAATAATGATCTACGCTTATATTACCGTAGATTACTATGTTTGAATGCGAAGTGAGAGTAATGAAAAGTGATCTACGCGTGTAGAGCACTTTACAGTCGAATCATTTGGAACTTTTGTAAAGTGATCTGGAGCTGTAGATCACTTTACACTGTTACTAGTTAGCGATGGAGCATTTTGCGTAGATCACTAATCAAAGTTACTCTTCAATTGTAAAAATATTTTTATCCAAAATATTACTTAATCTGTTATAATTTAGTCATAGTGTTTGAATATAATATTCCACATTGATAATGTTTATATAATACATTTCGCAGAAACACTCTAATATGCAGAGTACATAATATCTTATTTATTTGAAAACATTGCAAATACTTAGTGAAAGGAAGTTCTCTCAGCTTGTTTTACATTAGTTAGTCTATTCATCATGTTTAGGGTTTTAAGAACCATTTCCGCTCCATAGATGCCTATTTTTAATTCAATTGAATTGAATTTATATTAAATTTAAATTGTAGCCACAATATTCCACATGAAACTTCAAAAATATTTAGCAAAGAAGATAAATGAATGAATTTTATTATTTATGAGCATTTTTCACTCTAATTGAGAAGGAAAATTTCACAAAATATTAACTATAGCCGTAAACCTACAATGAACTTTAATTATTTTAAACATTTGTTCAAGGATCTTAGAAAAATACGAACATGAGGTGCAGGAGAAAATACTCCAATCTGAATGGGATAAACTTCAAAACATTTATCTAATCAATGTGAGTAAACATATTTATTTAACCTAATTTTTTTATCAATCTTAAAAATTCTTCATATTACATACGAATATTTTTGAATTGTTTAAGGGCGTCTCTTAGACGCAACGGGAAATTAACGCTGACACATAGGGAGTGACATGCAGCATGCACCAGTCACGCTATATCTAACCAGTTACACTGCAAATAATGTAACTAGTCACACTGTAAATAATGTAACTAGTCGCACTGTAGATAATGTAACTAGTCACACTGTAGATAATGTAACTAGTCACGCTGTAGATAATGTAACTAGTCACACTGTAGATAATCTAACTAGTCACACTGTAGATAATCTAACTAGTCACACTCTAGATAATCTAACTAATCACTCTGTATATAATTTAACTAATCACACTGTAGATAATTTAACTAGTCACACTGTAGATAATGTAACTTGTCACACTGTAGATAATCTAACTAGTCAATCAATGATTTGCATGTAAAGTTGGGTATGTAGTTACCCGACTTTACCTCTCGCTGATTCAATCAATGATTTGCATGTAAAGTTTGGTATGTAGTTACCCAACTTTACCTCTCAACCCTCCAATTGTCCTAGCACCATTTATCGATCCTCTCCAATTTACGATTTTTAGAGTATAACCTATAATAAAATGTAAAATAACCAGTTTACAACAAGCTTAGTAATAACTATACAAATATAGTTATACTGACAGTGTATGTAAAATGAACAGTACTCAGGTAGATCAAACGTTTCAGCTACGATTATATTGACAATATTATATAAAGTAATGATTGCGTTTTGATTATCGACAGGATTGAATTTCCGAAATATGGAAAGTTTCACTTTTCACTTAGAAACAAAGAGTATAATAGCGAACTAGGATCTCATTACCGAAATACTTAATTAACCCGGTGAATATTCACCAGCCATTACACGACAATGTTTCCATCGTTAAACAGTCTTCTTCAAATTTACAGAATGAAACCTGCAAAACAGGATTCTCTAATTATAAATCAACAATTATTTAAATTTGAAATGTCGAGTGCATGATATTTTTGGAACTATGTACAATAAATTAAAGTAGGATCTTGTAAATAAATTTATAAAATAGATATATGAAAAATTTAAGGAATTGCACCCTCAGTTAACAATAAATGGCAAACAAAGAAATTAATCCATATGAATAGGAAAAAATCGCTTTTGTCAAACCAATTCCATAACCGCAGTTTTTATTCATTTTTTACTGCTGTCGAAATTTGAAGTCTGTCATTCTGTGATGATTGAAATGTTAGAGTAAATCTATATCCTGACATTCAATTGTCAAATGCAATCATGTTTTGACGAGAAATGTCTGCTCTTCTGCGTAAATTCTGAGTAGATGAGATGTTGAAATTCACCAGAAAATCTTTTGAGTCATACTCGCCAAAATTAATAGTTGCAATACAAATAGGCAACTTTTCATCAGCACTTTATCTAACATAACTTTTATTTGAAAATAAACTATATATAATGACGAAAATGATGTTTTCTTGTTTGTAATATTAACGATTATTGCTAGTCTGTCCACTTTTACGAGTTTTGTTTATGGGACAGGTTATCATAACAATTGAAGTTAAAAAACTAAAATCTCGATCGCACAAATATTGAGCAAACAATATTATGAAACAAACATTTAAAAATATATCAATTAATGTTAACTCTTATTATGATCCGACAATAAAAAATACATTGATGAATGAATTTCTATGTATAACTTACTGAAAATATGTATTTGACATCAGGAGTAGCTGTCAATATCGAAATGGTTAAAAATAAACAAGTTGATGACCAAAAAAAAAAAGAAGTGGAAAAAAATGTAGTTATCTGTCTCCAGTTATTTATGTTTCACACTTGCTTATTCCACATCTTAAAAATTTATGATTATGGAGTACAGTATAAATACGTACTCCATAACTGTAGGTTTCATTTAATAAGAGCTGTATATATCTTATTTACACTTTATATGGAATTTTATTTACACTTTATATGGAGTTTTATTTACAATTTATATGGAAAAGATCAGACTATAAGTCGGTTACAATCAATAAACACGCACCAACTGAGTATATTTAATATTTGTATGAAAGAGCAAACATTATTTCCACAGTTCTATGAGTAAATTCGTGTTTAGTCTCCTTTTTGAAATGCATGGAAGAATCTGCCTAACAAAAATTGAAAAAGGAATTTTAAGTTTCACAATATAATAATATTACGGATCACTTTATTGTGATCGAAAGAGTTGATTCCTTCCCTACTGACCCCATATATACATACATCAAATGAACTATAGTCATCCAATTAAGAGACGCTATCTCTAGTGTAAATATCACGCCTCGTGTAAATAAAGACTAGGCATGAGGGTATTAAATTGTCACCAGCAATGGAGAGTATTGTAAACAAACAAGAAAAGAGAGTTTGATCGAAATACCATCAGTCATTTCAATAGTGAAAATTATTATATTCCTATGGGTTAGGGGAAAATTTATAGTAATTTTTTTTTTCGTAAATTGGAATGTATCACTATATTTATTACTAATTATGCAGTAAATAGTACTAATGGTATTTAGGATATTAGTTATAATTTAGTTTAAAATATTTAGTGAGAACAATGCATTGAGTTCAAATAACTTTTCAAAAAGCTAGTTACATTTAGGTTAATTAATAATGCTAAAATAGTTTGTTATATTGATCAGAAAACTATATCCAACCCAAGCAAAACATGGGTACTAGATTATTAGATGGGCAAGAGATGGAACACTGAAAAGTAGCCTAGAAATTACATGGGGATAATGTGGTCTTCCGTTTCCATGGAATGTTACCTTGGGAGAAGGTTGGTTCGATTCAACCAATTTTCACATTGGCCCAACCTGAATAATATGTAGCGTAAAAACATTATTTGGCTGAAACTTGATCAACATATCGGCTATATCTTTGGCCAAGATGGTTTAAACAACACAGCCTATGCTGTCACCATGATGGCCCATTTTGCAAGAAAATCACACATTACCAATACTATTTGTATGTCTTATCAAAGAGAAACAGGGCATTTAAATCCAAATCAATCTTTTAGAGAAAGCAATAAACAATGAATCAGCTCAAATAAATATCAGAGAGTCTCTATATCGAAATAAATTAGGATTCATAAAGAGATTAACTAATTCCAATCTAGCTTAGAAGAACAAAACTAACACGTAAAACATAAATATTGTGATCCTATTAGTGAAGCTAAGTTTCCTTGAAGCGTTTAGCCTGTCAAGATTAGAATGCTTACTGTCAAGAAACACAAAATGTAATACACAAAACATTTCAACAACTGAAATGAAAAACAGGATGAATCGAGGGATTCGGCAGCTCTAAATAAAATTGTGAGGGATGTCACTCTATAATATGCGCGAAGATACAGTATAAATTATTTGTAAATTTCCTAACAATCCTAGCCTTCAGCATGACTGTATAGTAATGATATTTGCTTATAAAATATTAATTAAGTAGTAGAATGAGTGAGATTTTAAATAGTTTAATAATCATTCATCTAAAAATACATACATAATGACATTCAATTCTCCATTACTCAGCTTATAATTGATTCAGTATTTATGAATCTTTAGTAATTTAACATTTATTACATGTTTTATAAATCAACATGAGATAAAGAATCTTTTACACTTCATTATTACTTGGCAATTATATATGTTTTTATGTGGAAATCATTAGTCAAATTAACAATTTGCAAAACTCAGACGAGACACAAAAGTATTTTCTAGTTCAATTATTGAGAGTTCTCAAGTGATGACTCAGTGGCAAAAATAATATCGCGTCTTGCGGGACACTCAAATCCTTATTTTGTGACTGGCAATCTGGCGTCAGTTCAATGGAGAAATGATATAACTGAAACAAAATAAGGTTTTACACCGTCTTCCTTAGAATCCTGCAATCGCTGCAACACTTCCTCTCTCTAGAGTAGTAGTAGTTTTAAATATGGTTTTAAGCGTCCTGCAGTCGCTGCATAACTAGCTCCATCTAGTATATAATATTAAACTTTCCATTTGAATAACTGTAGCAGTTAGAAAAAGTCTTTCGAACAATAGTTTACAAATAATTGTTTCCGAACCATTTACACGGGCACCTGAAAAATATTCAAATTGTGAAATATATTTTCTTCTGGATGTAGAAACCAAACGCATTACTTTGATTGTGAAAGAATGAATGTAAAGAATTATATATTGTTTTACTTAAATCTAAAATCACCCTAATTACTCACATAACAATGAAACAATTTTCAATTCATGAAAAAACATACAAAAATGGAATTATAAGAGTAATGTTAACATACAATTCAGTGAATCTATTTTTATTTATTTCGTTGGCTGTTGAAAGCAAGGTAAAAGTGCCATTGTTCACGTTTATCACATTGTGCACTTCAATAAAGTTTATTTACTGAT
>CANNZV010003020.1:0-76039 GCA_947561585.1 Caprella mutica
CGGTTTTTCCTGCCTACCAAAAGCTCATCAATTATTTTGAACAACTATTCCTAATTGCAAACAATGATGCAGGTGTTTGGAAATTCCCCAATGGTGATGCTTACTATCGCTATAGACTAAAAGAGCAAACCACAACTGATTTAAGTCCTGAAGAAATCCATAAAATAGGACTTATGGAAGTCTCTAGGATAAAAAAGGAAATGTATGCCATCTTAGAATTTGAAGGAATAGCAGACTCTACTAAAACCCTTGGAGAAATTATTCCACAGCTAAATAAAGAAGAGCGATTTTTATATCCAAATAATGATGAAGGTCGCGAAATGATTCTTGCAGATTATAAAAAGATTCTATCAGAAATTGAAAATGGTCTTGGCGATGCTTTTGATATTAGACCTAAAGCAAGTCTCGATGTAAAACGCACTCCGGAATTTAAGGAAGAAGGTACCTCAATGGCGTATTACGAATCACCTGCCTTAGATGGTTCTCGCGGTGGTGTCTTTTATGCAAACCTTAGAGATATGAATACTTGTCCAAAATACTTGATGAAAAGCTTAGCCTATCACGAAGGAATACCCGGCCACCACTTTCAAGTGGCAATTCAACAAGAACTGGAAGGAGTCCCTACCTTTAGAAAAGTACTTCCTTTTACTGCTTATGCGGAAGGCTGGGCACTTTACACAGAACAATTGCCTTGGGAATTAGGCTTTTATGAAAACGATCCACTTGGTAATTTAGGTAGATTACAATATGATATTTGGAGGGCTGTTCGCTTAGTAGTAGATACAGGAATTCATTCTAAAAAATGGACGAGAGAAGAAGCTATTGATTACATGATTGAGAATACGGGTTTAAGTAGGGCTGAAGTGGTTACAGAAATTGAGCGCTACATCGTTATGCCAGGGCAAGCCTGTACTTACAAAATTGGAATGATGAAAATCTTAGAGTTGAGGGCAAAGGCTAAAAAAGAACTTGGAGACGAATTTAAGCTGTCTGAATTTCACAATGCAGTTTTGAAAAATGGTTCAGTTCCTTTGGACATTCTTGAAGAAATTGTTGATGCATATATTGATGAAACACTAAAAGATGGTGGAATTTAGTGAAAAAAATCCTAAATTTTGACTACCCCGAGGCAGAGCCGTCGGGGCATCCGCCAAAATTTTTCCGACCTAAAGGATCGGAAACCGGATTTTTTAGGTTCGGTGCTTTTCTTCAAAAGCTAATTTATTATTGACCCCGAGGCAAGCCTCGGAGAATTCTCAGATTAAAAATCATTGAAAACGAGGGCTAACATTAAGGGCTAATAGTCGTGGCGAAGCCCGACGATTAGCCCTTATTGAACGAGGCGGGTTGGCGGATACCTATGGACATTCGATTGATAAAAGAAGGAAAGTCAAAGCTACCGCAGTAGCTCAAGGAAAGAAAAAAGACTTCTTCAAGTCGTAAGAGCGCGTTTATTCGCGCTTTTTTTATGCCCCAAAGCGTAGCAAAATGTCTATTTTTAGGCAAAATGCGACGCTTTAGGCAAGCCGATTTCAAGGCTTATTCAGAACGCGCCAAATAAACTGCTCAAAGGCTCATTTAAGTTGACATAACTCCAACGCTGCAGTTTTCGGGAAGTTTTTGGTATAACACATCAGCTCTCGCAAACCGCGCAAATAACTAACACGGGTAGCAAAAGCGTGGTTTTTTAAGGACATCGTGTTGTCCATTTTTTCTAAAGCGGCATCAAATGCAGCATTTCCTGTTGGTTTAAAACTTTTTTTTCATAAATTGTGGCTTTAATCAATTAGCAAGATTGCTCCTGCGAAGATAGCCTTTTTTTGGTTGCTCCGTAGGAGCTTTGTTCAACAATGCATACAACGTCCATGCCCAGCAAAAGCTGGTCACGTCGTGGATGCGGGACCGTTGAACTAAACAATAAACACACTAGCCCTTGCGTAGTCACATAAACACCTCATTTACAATAACTTACCAGTAAATATTCTTTTATTTTTGCAAGTATAATATTTTCGTTAGTAAATCTTAAAACTTGCAATCATGTAAAAGTACTTAGAAAAATACCGAATCTGGTTGGTCTTAAAAAACTACGCCAAGCGGACACAAAAATGCTATCTTTCGGCTCTTAAAAACTACTGGGTTTGGTGTGAAAAAATGCAAAAAAATAATCCACAGTTTAAGCAAAAAGACGCCGTTCAAACTTACCTTGTTTATCGTTTTGAAGTCGATATCTATTACATTTCTAAACACATCTACAAAATTTCTTTTTTAGAACAGATAGTCTTTCTCAATCAGCTAAATTTACAATTTATCTTCTTAAAGGAATGTCCAATAAGAAATAACTGATTGCTAAAAAAGTAACTTCAAAACCCCCTCCCGATAACTCGCCCCAATGGGTATTTTTTCCTTCCCAATATGCACCATATTTCCTTCAAGTATTGAAACCTTTGCTTTGGAAACAATATAAGATTTATGGATTCTGAGGAATTGGTTTTTGGGTAAATCCGTTTCCAATTTTTTCAAAGAACCGAGAGAAAGTATTCGCCCATTTGGCGTAAAATAAGCAACATACTCTCGCATACTTTGAATGTATTGAATGTCATCGAAGAAGATACGATGTACCTTATGTTCCGACTTCACTAAAATATAATTCTTTTCATTTGTCGAACTTTCAGACGATATAGTAGAATTGCTTCCCTCTTTACTTTTTAATTTCGCTAAATCCCTTGCTTTGTTGACTGCTTGTAAAAAGCGTTCAAATGGAAAAGGTTTCAATAAATAGTCAACTACATTGAGTTCATAACCTTCCAAGGCATATTCTGCATAAGCAGTAGTGAAGACTACCATTGGTTTTTGAGAAAGGGTTTTTAAAAAATCCGTTCCTATCATTTCAGGCATCTGAATATCCAAGAAAATCAAATCAACAGATTGATGTTGTAATAATTGAAGTGCTTCTATTGGATTTGAACATTTACCTACCAAGTTTAAGTAAGGCAATCGGTTAACATAGTTCTCCAAGAGCGTACGAGCTAATTCTTCATCATCTACAATTAAACAAGTTAGTTCATTCATTCCAAATCAAGTTTTAAATAAACAGCATACACATTTCCATTTTCCGAAATTTTCAGCTCATGTTTATTGGGATATAACAATTCCAATCGTTGTTTGGTATTTGTCAAACCGATTCCTCCAAGCTTATCTTTTTTGAAAACAACATCAGGAATACTATTTTCAATAGAAAATTCTAAATGTTCATTACTGGTTTTTAGACTGATATTAATAAATCCATTTTTGAGGTCTTCAATTTTGCTATGTTTAAAGGCATTCTCTACAAATGGAATAAATAGCAAGGGTGCAACTTTCAATCCTACTTGACTTTTATCCAAATCAACTTTTATATTTAGTCCTCGGCTATCTTTAAGGGAAGCCAAACTGATATAGTTTTCCAAATAATCAATCTCTTTTTGCAATGGGACTTTTCCATCATTGGAATCATAAAGCATATACCTCAACATTTCTGATAATCGCATTACATTATCAGGTGCTTTATCAGATTTAATTACAGTCAAGCTGTAGATGTTATTCAATACATTGAACAAAAAATGTGGATTGATTTGAGATTTTAAAAACTTTATCTCTGTATCCAATTTTTCCTTTTCAATGGATATTGCTGCTTTTTCTTTCTTATTGGCAAAGTGCGTTAACTCAATCAATGTGCTGCCAACAAAAGAAATTAATAAAGGAATAAAGAATCTTAACCAAGTAACAGGTTGTGTAATTCTTCTTTGTTGAGAGAGTCTTTCAGGGACATTGTACTTTTTAGCCAATTCTGAGAATATAAGCAGGTCATTATTTAACAGCCATATGATGCCAATGAAGAGAAAGAAACTAATTAAGAAGTAAAGACCAAGTTTTCTTTTGAAATACAATTCAGGAAGTAAGTACAATAAGTTTATGGCAATAAGCGTCAGGAGGCTTACTATCACAGGCAAGCCCCTATACAAAAGAGGAAGAGGGTCTTCCCAACCTTCAGTAAAAAAAAGGATAAGCAAAAGCCAAGCAATACCCCATATCAGGATATGTTTAAGTATTCTATTTTTTTCAATTCTTGCCATAGCACAAAAGTGCTTGAAAACAATGACTTCTCCAATTTTTCCCAACCAAGCTGCTGATTTCATCAATGAACAGATTCGATTTATCAATTTTGTTGTAAAAACATCAAAACCACACCTTTTTCTCGCTTCATTGATTTTAAATAGCCGTTCATTGAATTTTTTTTTTTTGGAAGCCCTTCTGCTACACTTTTGTCCCAAGCAATTAATATAATTTTCAAATCATTTAAATCTTAAATCATTATGAAGGTATTAAAAATTTTGCTTCTGTCCTTTGCTTTATTCTTAATTGGTACAAACACCACTTTTGCTCAATCCAGAACAACTAATTTAACAGAGGAGCAAAAGGAAGAAGTAAAGAAAAACGTGGAAGCATATGCTGTTGCACTTCATCTTTCTGAAGAGCAAAAGCCCAAATTCGAGGAAATTACCAAGAGGTATGCAAAACAAATGAAAGCGGTAAAAGATAGTGGTGGTAGGCGAATCAGTAAATATAGAAAGGTGAAATCTATCCGTGAAAGTAAGAATGCTGAAATGAAGCGCTTACTCTCCAAAGACCAATACAACATCTATTTGGAAAAGCAGGAAGAAATGCAAAAAAAGATGAAAGAACGACGTAAGAATAATTGATAAAGTTTTCATGATTTACTGGCACGAATCTGTTTATTCAGATTTGTGCCGCTCTTATACAAAATATTTTAAAGATGCCAGTAGGAACAAAATTTTTAGGACTTATTCTTTTAGCCTTTTTAGCAGAATTAATATGGTCAAAAGTTAAGCAGAACAATGCTTATAACTTAAAAGAAACAATGGGCAATATAGGAATTGTGATTGGTAATAATCTCTTAAAGCCAGTATCTCTTGGCTGGAAGTTCCTCGTTTTTAATGCGGTAGAAGCCTATCAAATTTTTACTATCCCTACGAATGGCTATACCATTCTACTAACATTTTTTGTAGCAGAGTTTGCCTATTATTGGTATCATCGCTTAAGCCATGAAATTCCAATTCTGTGGACTTTACATCATACGCATCATTCAAGTTTGTGGTATAATTTGACTACAGCAGTTCGCTTGAATTGGTTAGGGAGTTTTGTTAGTCCGGTATTTTTTATACCATTCGTATTGATTGGATTTTCTTCAAAAATTCTACTTGGAAGCCTCGCTTTAGGACTGTTATACCAGTTCTTTCTTCATACAGAAGCAGTCGGACGATTAGGTTTTTTTGAAGGTTGCTTGTTGAATACCCCTTCGGCACATCGAGTACATCATGGTTCAAATGAAAAATATATTGATAAAAATTATGGCGGGATGTTAATTATCTACGACCGACTTTTCGGGACTTATCAAGCCGAAACAGAAAAAGTTAAATATGGTGTGACGACTGGCTTTTTAAGCCACAATCCTATTACCTTAAACTTTTTTCCCCTCTTCCAATATCTAAACGGGAATTGGAAAAGAGAAAAAAGAATTGCTAACGAAAAAAATAAATATTAACAAAAAATGAAAAAACAAAATTTCTTTAAAACAAACCTCTGGTTAATGATGATTGCCCTTTTCGCAATCCCCTTTATAACAACTTCATGTAGTGATGATGATGACATGGTGCCAACCAATACAACACCAACCATTTCCGACCAAATATTTTCAATTGTAGAAGATGCCAATATTGGAACTTCTGTTGGGACTGTTGCTGCCTCAGATGCAGACAATGACCCCTTAACTTTCAGCATAATAGCTGGAAATTCGGAAGGTGTTTTTTCAATTGAAAGCACATCGGGAGAAATCCTGCTTTCTGAAACGCTTGACTTTGAAACGACCAGTTCTTATTCATTGACTGTGCAAGCAGCGGATAATGAAAGCAATGATACTGCAATCATTACCATCAATGTGATAGATGCCATTGAACCAACGGTTACTTTTCCAATGGGGCTATTCGCTCCGATTTTAGACGGTACATTAATTGGTGCTGACTATTGGTCAGACCAACCTGAAATACTTTCTGCTGGAATGGGTTTTTGTGATATTGTTGGTGTAACCAGAGATGCACTTACGCAAGAAACGGCTGAGCAAGCAGGTGGGACATGGTTGTCTGACATTGGTTGCAACCCAGATGACCTCGGATTTTTTACCACTACATCGCTACAAAGTCAAGTAGGGGTAATTTATATTTTGCAAACCCCTTATGGGGAATTAAAAGATGGGGCAATTGGTCTTGATGGATTACCCATCGTATTTAGCTGGCCCGTCGTAACCAGTACGATAAGTCTTACCGATTTTCAGTTTACTTTAAATACGGGAGAAATTGTTACGCCCTTGGCTGCCAGTTCAGCACCAAATTTGGAGAACAATGAACGGAATTGTGTGGTGGTATTCGCTGAATTTGGAAACAAATTACCCAGTAATCATCCAGATTCTCGTTTTCCTGTAAAATGTGAAATTGTAGCGGACGAAACACCTTTAATGTTGGTCGGCTCTAATAATCAAATGGTAAGTGCTGTAGGGCTTACATGGGAAACAACAACCAGTCCGTATGATGATAATAATGGTCCGAGATTAGTCGGAGCCAAACTAAACTATGTTGGCAATCAATCTGTTGGGGAGGGAATAAGCAACCCCATTTTCAACAACAATTCGCCTGCATTTCCGAATGATGAATTTGCCCTTTATGGTGGAGGTGATTTTAGATTGCGAATGTTAACTACAGGAGGTTTTTCGCCAGATGGGGTCAGAGGTGTATTGCCAACTGATTATGAAAAGTTCTTTAGAATCCATGCAACTGGAACGGATGGTTCTACTGTTTTGCTTGAAGAAGTAGGAGTTGATTATCAAGTAATGGGAGGTACCTTGAGGGTAGTTGGTCTATCTGATTTAGGTAGAGTGGAAGGCAATGGTATTGAATATGGTGATTGCTATACAGAAGATAGGGATAATTACATTGACATCATATTGGTAGGAGATGACGAAGCTGCGAGGAATATTACATTCCTTGAAATCCCAAGTTTGGCTGGTGGCTATTCTGCTTTTTACAACCCTGGAGGCCCTGGAACAACCCCTTTTTCTGGAGAAGCATACTCAGCACCAGGTCCACCAGATTTAGAACCTGTTATTATTGCCTTGGATAATCCTATGCGGGTATCGAATTAGCAAAACTGAATAGCGCATTCCCTATCGGTCGCACTACGCATATACCAACCGAAGTAGCCAATAGGTTGAAATCCCAATCATTACTTATCCCATATAATAAAGAGAGAGTTAACATTTAATGTCAAGAAGAAAAAAGGAGTGTTGATTGAACATCAACACCTCCCTATCTTCTATATCCTTTTGTGATTGTAGGTTTTTCTCCCTTTTTGCATACAGCAGTATTTTATGCTCAACTTTAAAAATAACTTATGAAATCCATTTTAATTTTTTGGTTTTTCATTTTCAACATACTTGTTCTAAGTGCGCAAACTCCTGACAATATAAAAATCAAGGGTAGTTTTCAAGAGAAATCACTTAGTATAATCTTGCTGGAATTAAAAATAGATTACCGACTACAATTTGAATATGACGAAACACTCGTCGAAGGTATTCGGGTGACAACTTCCTTCAAAAAAGTATCCTTAGACTTTGCGATGAAAAAGATATTGGAGGGAACGGAAATTGATTTTGAAATTACCGCTCCCCGTTCTATTCGACTTTTCCACAAATCCCAAAAGCCTAAAGTGGATTGGTCAACAATAAATCCCACCCGAAAGAACATTAATGTCTCGGGGGTGGTAAAAGACAAAAAAACAGGAGAAACTTTGCCTTTTGCTACCGTTATGGTAAGAGAAAATAACAATGGTACTACTACCAATATTGACGGGTATTTTACGTTATTTGAAGTTCCTTCTGATACCTCCGTATTAGTGGTGAATTATGTTGGTTATCAGAACAAACTCGTCCGCTTAAGACCTGAGACAGATATTGCTCAATTGGAAATATTACTGGAAGACTTTGGACTTCAATTGGAAGAAGTCGTTGTAAAAGCCACTAAAGAAGAACAATTATTGAGTGCATCCACAGGAATTAGCCGTATTGGAATTGCTCCTGCTGCATTAGCAAAATTGCCAAGTTTTGGAGAGAAAGATATATTTCGTTCGCTTCAATTGTTGCCGGGAATAAGTGGTTCAAATGAAAGTTCATCTGGCTTGTATGTAAGAGGTGGAACGCCTGACCAAAACCTGGTCTTATTTGATGGTTTTACCGTTTATCATGTTGACCATTTATTCGGCTTCTTTAGTGCCTTCAATGCCAATGCTGTCAAGGATGTTCAATTGTACAAAGGGGGCTTTGATGCCAAATATGGTGGACGATTGTCGAGTGTTGTGGAGTTGACGGGTAAGGAAGGAAATACCAAGGAATTCAACACAGGACTTGGCTTGAGTTTGTTGAGTGTAAACGGTTTTGTGGAAGCACCATTTGCAGATGGGAAAGGTTCTTTTTTAGTGGCAGGACGGCGTTCTTTTCAAAGTAGCTTTTATAACAATATTTTCGATGCTTATACGGAGAGTAATGAGGCTAGTAGTGATGCGTCGCAAGGCATTAGGGCGCGGTTTGCTCAACTTGAAACGCAACCCAATACTTATTTTTATGACTTGAACGCTAAAGCAACTTACCGTCCCAATTCCAAAGACGTTTTTAGTTTTAGTTTTTATAACGGACAAGACGACTTAGATAATTCAAGTAATTTTGATGAATCCATTTTTGCCCGTCGAGGAATTAACATAGATTTTAATTTTGATAGAACAAATACAGATTTGACCAAATGGGGCAATTGGGGCGCAAGTACAAAGTGGTCACGGCGCTGGAGCAATCAATTGTATTCGAATGCTAATGTATCTTACTCCAATTATTATAGCCAAAGAGATAGGAGTAGCGAAACGAGTATAACAAGGTCGGATACTACTTTTGTTGCGCGTAATGGAAGTATGGAAGAAAACGATTTGAAAGACATTACTTTTAAGTTGGATAATGAATTCAAAATTTCTCAAAACAACCAATTGGATTTTGGGATACAAACGATTTGGAATAAGATTGATTATCAATTCACGCAGAATGACACGACCACCATTATTGACCGAAATGATGAAGGATTTACCTCTACCTTTTATGTTCAAGACAAACATACCTTTGGAAATAAACTCATTTTGAAAGGCGGTCTGCGAGCTTCTCATTATAGTCTTACCAATAAATTTTATGTAGAGCCAAGGGCAGCTTTAACTTATTTACTTTCGGATAAGATAAAACTAAAAGCTGCGTGGGGGAAATATCACCAATTCGCCAATCGGATTGTTCGGGAGGACATTCAGCAAGGAAGTCGAGATTTTTGGTTATTGGCGGATGGTGAGAAAGTTCCGATTAGTTCTTCTCTGCACCATATTGCAGGCATAAGTTATGAAACCTCCAATTGGCTTTTTGATGTAGAAGCCTATTACAAAACATTGGACGGATTATCAGAGTATTCTACTCGATTTGTCCCCTCTGGTTTTGGTCAAAATCAATCGATTGCCTTCGATGAATTTTTTCACACAGGAACTGGTATTGCAAAAGGGATTGAGTTTTTGATTCAACGGAAAGTAGGAAAATTTACAGGCTGGGCTGGTTATACATTAGGAGAGGTGAAGTATGATTTTGCTGCCTTTAAGTGGTGATACCGAATCTGACTTGTTTCAATACTATATTGGTTATTCTGATAGTTCAGGAGTTCTAATTCTGCATATTCCTATTTCGATAGCAGATATTAATGACAACGACAACTTTCACCAACTTTGTTTTTCTATAAGTGATGAAATTGTTAAAATTTCAATGATGTCAAATGCTGTCGAAGACCCAAACCAAGACCCAAATTTATACAGCGAAATTGATGTTAGTTCCTGCACTTCTTTGACAAGTATTGAAGAGAATCTTTTCGAAAAAGGGTATAAAATTTACCCGAATCCATTTTCAGATGAAATTTTTGTTGAGAATCTGCTTGGTAAAGAATACTTCATCATTTATGACTTTTTAGGGCGAAATGTTATTAAAGGAAAATGTTCAGGAACTATAAAGATACCTGAAATAAACTCAGGGATATACTATTTGACCATCCTAAACAATACCAATCAGACAATCTTCAAGTTAATTAAAAGATAACTGCTTACAACATTAAGGGCTAATAGTCGTGGCGAAGCCCGACTATTAGCCCTTGTTGAACGAGGCGGGTTGGCGGATACCTATGGACATTCGATTGATAAAAGTAGGAAAGTCAAAGCTACCGCAGTAGCTCAAGGAAAGAAAAAAGACTTCTTCAAGTCGTAGGGGCGCGTTTATTCGCGCTTTTTTTATGCCCTAAAGCGTAGCAAAATGTCTATTTTTAGGCAAAATGCTAGGCTTTAGGCAAGCCAATTTCAAGGCTTATTCAGAACGCGCCAAATAAACTGCTCAAAGGCTCATTTAAGTTGACATAACTCCAACGCTGCAGTTTTCTGGAAGTCGTTGGTAGTAACACATCAGCTCTCGCAAACCGCGCAAATATCTAACGCGGGTAGCAAAAGCGTGGTTTTTTAAGGACATCGTGTTGTCCATTTTTTCTAAAGCGGCATCAAATGCAGCATTTCCTGTTGATTTATAACTTTTTTTTCATACTTTTAGGTCTTAATATTTAGCAATATTGCTTTTGCGAAGATAGCCTTTTTTTGGTTGCTCCGTAGGAGCTTTGTTCAACAATGCATCCAACGTCCATGCCCAGCAAAAGCTGGTCACGTCGTGGATGCGAGACCGTTGGCGGTAATAAAAAAAATGAAAAATTCACTAGAAAAATACATTAAGTTAAAAGTTGAAAACCCTTGTGAAAAGGAGATACAGGAAATACTTGATATTTTCGAGGTAAAGTATTTTGAGAACAAAGAATTCATTAAAAGACCATTTTCAATTGGCAAGGAATTAGGTTTTCTTGTGGAAGGAAGTGTGAGAGGGACTTTTCATAAAGATAGTGGAGAAGAAACTACGTTTCGACTTCTTGAAGAGAATAGCTTTATAGGTGATGCCATCAGTATCATAACAAAAGAGTCCACCCCCATAGCTTTCCAATGCATTAGCAAAGTTTGTATATTAATAGCTCCGCATGGAAAAGCTCAAAAATTATTGAAATCAAATCTTGCATTAAATATCGTAATGAGAGAATACATTACTGAAAATGCGGTAGAAATGGGTAGAAGACATTTATTATTTCTAACAGGAAGCGCAAAAGAAAGGTACTTGTTTATCTTAGAGAATCGCCCAAATCTTCTAAAAAAACTTCCCCTTCGTTTAATAGCCTCCCTTATTGGTATCACTCCCGTCCAATTAAGTAGAATCAGAAATAAAATTTCAAACTAAGATTTTCTTATCATTTGTTAAGGATTTTGAGAAGAGTCCTCACCTACCTTTGTGCTTCATCTATTTAAAAATAGTCTTATGAAGCAAATTACACTTTTAGTTCTGTTATTCATCCTTACCCATTCCTTGTTTGCCCAAAACGAAGAAAAAGGTTTAAAACTTTCTCTACAGACAGATTTGATAGCTTACACTACCAAAGGTGGTTGGAGTATTTGGGGAGTAGTTCAACACCATCAAGATAAGCTGTCTCTCGCTTATGTCAATTTTCCGAATAGATATAAAGATTATTATGAGGAGTCTAGCTTGAAGGAAAATGATAGATTCTTTCGCTTACAATATGCCCGTTATTTAAATCCCGATAAAAAGATGAAAAACTTTTATGTGGGAGGAAACTTTGAATATCATCTTCGGGAATTAGAGGAAGATAATAGTACTGAAACATTAAATGAAACAGGTTTTAAATTGGCTCCTATATTCGGTTACGAATGGCATCCTTGGAAGAAAAAAGATAATGCACTACAAAATTTCTCTCTAGCTCTTTGGGCAGGCCCTACTTTCTTGTTGGGTTATGATAAGGAAATTGTATTTCAACAATCTGGAAACATTTATGAACCACGAGAACCAGTAGAAGTCTCTGTAGGAATTAATATCAGTTATACCTTTTATAAAAACTATTAAAAATTTACAATAGATGCAGGTACTTATCAGATATCTAGCTTTAATTATATTTTCATTATTTAGTCTTTCTTCTTATGCTCAAGATTTTGAACTCCTAAAAATAGAGTCAACTTATTTTCCAAAGCAATCAATTAAAGGGGCTTCATTAGATGGCAATATCGATTTTTGGGAATGGAGTGGACAACTTGCCATCCCACAAGCTTTAAAAAATAAAAAAACGATATTCGTTCATAAATTAAAATACAGTAATTTAAGAACAGACATAGAAGAGAGTTCCGTTCTTTTTAATTCAGAACTAACTAAATATTATCATACTATATCTTTATTCTACTGAACACTAAAATTTTCTAATGTGTAATGATGTTGATACAGAGGGTTTTGGCTTTTGGCAATCCATTTCATCAAGCATTTAATTTCTTCGACAAATTCTTCAAAAGTGAAGATAGTCGCTAAAATACATTCAAAGCCTTGCATAAAGACAGATTTTGCAGGAGCAATATAAGGCTTAGGGTCATAAAAAACTCTCATTTCTTGCGGCTCGACCGTTTCAAAATGGATAATTCCTTTACGAATAGCCATGATGTAAATTAAGGTCAGCACCGCAAACATTAAGTCGATTTTGTGACCACCTTGTACTGCCAAAGCTTCTAAACGCAAGCCCGTAGCTTTGAGATGTTTGAAGCAAATTTCAATTTTGTATCGCTTGCGATAAAACTTGGAAGCTTCCACCATATCATTCATGTTGGTCATGATATAGATGTACTTTGCTTTACCTCTTGAACTATCATTGTCAAAAGCAGTCAATCGCACAAGGAGTTCAGACATTAATACCACTTCTGCGCTATCTTTTCCTGAAATGGAAAAATAGCGCTGCATGATTTTAAGCCCTAACTTTCGGTCTTTAATTTTTCCGTTGAGCCAAAGTTGAACTTTAAAGTTTGCACGAATACGCATCACATATTCAATACCTCTGCTTTCTAAGCCCTTAAACCACTCAAACCCAATGAATTCGCGGTCTCCAGCAATATGCAACTTAGGTAGTGGAACACCTGAAAGCGACCACCAATCTAAAAGACGGTCTAATAATTCCAGTCTCGTTTTGCAATTGCTATTGCCAGCTTGTTCTAAATCAAGCCAAACTAAAGGAATGAACACATCTCGATATATTAGACCAATAACTAATAAGTTGATGTGTTTTTTGCCATATTTCCAATTGGTGCGGTCTAAAAGTAGATAACAATCAGGGCTTTGTCCAAAAATTTGAATAGCTAAGATGCAGACGAATTGGAGAATTCCAATGCCATTACCTGTTTGAAAAAAGCGTTTTAAGCGTCCATAAGCAGTACTTGTTTTAAACTGTTCTCCAACAATTTTGCTCATTCGTTTGGAGACTATGCTCAGATTTGTTGTCTGAGCAGCTAATATACAAGTGCTAATTAATAATAATTGGCTTAATTTTTTCTCTGTGAGAACTGGGATTTGCTTTTGCAATTCCTTGGAATTTTCAAATTCTATCATGGCGAAAAAAATAGTTTGCAGACTGTTCTTTTTCGCTTTTTTTATGCTAATTTCTCGCCAACTTTTTGGCGAACATCATATTAAAAAAAATCGTTGTTCAGTAGAATACTATATCTTATAGCTTAGACTATGTTCAAATACTTAGTCCCAAATGGAGATTAACCTTGAATTTAAATCCAATGCTGGCTTCAGATTTTGGAGAATCTTTAAGTGGAAATGATTTTTTGTTTCAGGGAACTGCACTTGCCATTAATACTAAAAAAAGAAATTCAATTATGGATTTGGATTTGCCTATACCACTCGTTTTGGGCGACCGCTTGCTATTCCTGGTGGAATGCTTAAATACACAACATCCAAGATGAATTTTGAGCTTTGGTTCCCCGACAATCTGTTATTAATGTTCAACACGCACAAATCTTTTCAATATGGATTAAAGGCTGCTATAGATGGTGGATTATTTAATAATAGTAACAATCTACTTACTTCTGTTAATTCTACAATAGACGAGACGGGTTACAGTAGATTAAATATAGGACCAGCGATTACATTGAAATCAAAAAAAGGAATCAAAGTCCACTTGGATGGAGGAATAACAATTGCCCGAAGATTAGATTTCATAGATATTAATGAAGAAACTTTTGACAGTACTCCAGAAGTAGGGTCCTTTATTAGAGTAGGACTTTCTTATTCACTTAATAAGAAAAGTAATGAAGTACAATCAGAAAATTAATCAAACTAAAAATAATAGCTCAATGATGCAAATTGTATTAAAATTCGGAATTTGCATTCTCGGAATGCTTTCGTTAAATTCCTGTGGGTTAGATTCCGTGGAAAAAGCGGATATAAAATACCCAACAAAACCAGCTTTAGAATTGCCTGAAAATATTCAATGGGAAGAAGTAGCAACCGCAAAGGAACTAATCAATATAAAAGAAAAAATCGTAATTCTTAGTGATGGTAAAAATGCAATTCCAAAAGAAGCTTGGGATGATTTTAAAGTGAGATTGCCTTGGCAAAAAAATATTGATCGATATATCCTCTTTGACAAAACGCTATTTTTGCGTTCTCCCAATACTCCCTCAAACTGCCAAGGTGCAGCTTGTAAAACTATGAGAGAATTTAAGGGATATACTTGGATGGAACTTGCTAGTCCACTTGCCATTGATTTCATCCCTTCCAAAACGGATATGCTCAAACCCGAAGAAGGACATTTGGTGGTCAAGGTCATCAAAAAATGCCAAGTCGTTGTTTTTGAAAATGAAATTTACCAAATGTCAGATGGAAAAGGCAACCTCTATGCAATGCACGCCACCGAGACAGGCACACCTAATCTGGATGTTGTTTTACCCGAAGGTTTTACAATAAAAAAAATCGCATTAGAAGAGCCATTGGTCATCATCCCTTTTGGTGATAAAGAAGATTGTTATCTCAATATTGTTGGTGATCATTTAGGGCAGGGTTATCACCAGTATAAGTATTCAAGTGACTTCTATCCAAGTAAATAATTTTTCTAACCCTATAAAAGAAGGAGTTAATTTGAAATCAAAACCGAAAAAACATCCCTTGTTTTTTCGGTTTTTTTATTATTACAACATACCTTTGGAAAATGAAAACTACCGCCAACATTAAGGGCTAATAGTCGTGGTGAAGCCCGACGATTAGCCCTTGTTGAACGAGGCGGGTTGGCGGATACTTATGGACATTCGATTGATAAAAGAAGGAAAGTCAAAGCTACCGCAGTAGCTCAAGGAAAGAAAAAAGACTTCTTCAAGTCGTAAGAGCGCGTTTATTCGCGCTTTTTTTATGCCCCAAAGCGTAGCAAAATGTCTATTTTTAGGCAAAATGCTAGGCTTTAGGCAAGCCGATTTTAAGGCTTATTCAGAACGTGCCAAGTAAAACTGCTCAAAGGCTCATTTAAGTTGACATAACTCCAACGCTGCAGTTTTCGGGAAGTCGTTGGTAGTAACATATCAGCTCTCGCAAACCGCGCAAATAACTAACGCGGGTGGCAAAAGCGTGGTTTTTTAAGGACATCGTGTTGTCCATTTTTTCTAAAGCGGCATCAAATGCAGCATTTCCTGTTGGTTTAAAACTTTTTTTTCATACTTTGAGGTCTTAATATTTAGCAATATTGCTTTTGCGAAGATAGCCTTTTTTTGGTTGCTCCGTAGGAGCTTTGTTCAATCGAGTAGGGAACGGTGAGCCGCATTGACCCACCGCAGCCCTCTCACACCACCAAGCGTAGGGTTCTCGTACTTGGCGGTTCATCAAATAGTCTTAATCCCTCTTTACACGAATTAAAACCTTGCTCTTTTTCAAATCAAACGAAATCTAGCCCTAGGGAATCGGTCACCCTGATAACTCGGATAGTCTGATTTTTACTTAAGCCATCTGATGTTCTGCCCTTCACACCTACCCTCTCAGCTATGTTGCGGATAACTCAATCCGTCAGTATAGTCTGGTTTGGCTACGCTAATATGGCTTTTCTGCTGACTTCTTGGCGGCTAGTAAAACGAAACTAGACCAAGACCTCCCTCGGTAAGTACACGCTCTTTCCGTCGAAGCTGGCTACATCTACTCGTATAAGGCTTATTCAGTCGTTACCTCCGAGCTTTGGTATGTTGTGCTACCTTACCCCCCTTATACTAGCCTCTTATGTAGTTCCTATCCGTCCATTCCGACTTTTGCAGTCCCGCTTACTTCAGACCATTCCTCACGGAAATTTTTGCCTTCGCTATTTACTCTCGTAAGCCATCCCAGCTTGCGGCTTGCTAACTGGCTTCGGTAACTTGCCAGTAGGAGAACTTGCATCTCCCTAGAGTTTAGTAACAACAAAAAAATAACTTCCTCAATCAGACAGGTCAAAGTTTCCTTATTTTCCACTTAAAAGCAGTCAAAGTATTAACAATTATCCTTCTTTTAAGCGAAAACTAAGAAAACTTATACACTGTCTGTTTGGGGAACTTATTCTTTCGTCGTTACTTAGAGTGGCTTTATCTCTAATTATTTTCGTAGATTTACACTCGAAAATCGTGTCCATTCAAGGCACACACAAACGCTAAAATGTCCATGCACCCTATGCGGGCGCACGGCATTTAGCCGAGACCGTTAGTGCCAAGCAAAAAAAGAGAAAAAATATTGCGAAATTAAATAATAAACTTTAAATTTGTACGTAAAAAATAATACGTATGAATAATAAACTAACATTGTCAATCAATCAAATAGTGATTGAAGAAGCAAAAAGGTATGCCAAATCAAGTGGCAAAAGCTTATCGAGTATTGTAGAAGAATACCTCAAATCACTTGCCTTAAAGGAAGAAAATAACAAGAAAAAATCATCCTTAAAAATCGTAAGAGAACTAAAAGGGTCTGTAAAACTGCCAGAAGATTTTACATCTTATAAAGAAATATTACAAGATGCACTTGTTGAAAAATATTTAGGCAAATGAAAAAACTCTTTATAGATTCTGATGTCCTACTTGATTTATTGCTTGATAGAGAACCGTTTTCAGAAGACACAGCTACTTTAATAGAAAAGTCTATTGAGACTGGAGTTAAATTATATAGCTCGCTTTTGAGTATCGCGAATATGCATTACATAATTGGGCGACTTGAAAATAAAAATAAAGCAGACCAGAAAATACAAAAGGTACTAAAAATAATAAGTATCGAAAACTTAGGTCAATCGGTAATAGATAAAGCTATGAAATCAAAATTTAAAGACTTTGAAGATAGTCTTCAAAATTACTGTGCGGTTGAATCAGAACATGAAATAATCATCACTCGCAACACGAAAGATTACAAGGAAAGTGAATTGTCGATATTTACACCGAGAGAGTATTCTACTGAACAACGATTTTTTTTAATATGATGTTCGCCAAAAAGTTGGCGAGAAATTAGCATAAAAAAAGCGAAAAAGAACAGTCTGCAAACTATTTTTTTCGCCATGATAGAATTTGAAAATTCCAAGGAATTGCAAAAGCAAATCCCAGTTCTCACAGAGAAAAAATTAAGCCAATTATTATTAATTAGCACTTGTATATTAGCTGCTCAGACAACAAATCTGAGCATAGTCTCCAAACGAATGAGCAAAATTGTTGGAGAACAGTTTAAAACAAGTACTGCTTATGGACGCTTAAAACGCTTTTTTCAAACAGGTAATGGCATTGGAATTCTCCAATTCGTCTGCATCTTAGCTATTCAAATTTTTGGACAAAGCCCTGATTGTTATCTACTTTTAGACCGCACCAATTGGAAATATGGCAAAAAACACATCAACTTATTAGTTATTGGTCTAATATATCGAGATGTGTTCATTCCTTTAGTTTGGCTTGATTTAGAACAAGCTGGCAATAGCAATTGCAAAACGAGACTGGAATTATTAGACCGTCTTTTAGATTGGTGGTCGCTTTCAGGTGTTCCACTACCTAAGTTGCATATTGCTGGAGACCGCGAATTCATTGGGTTTGAGTGGTTTAAGGGCTTAGAAAGCAGAGGTATTGAATATGTGATGCGTATTCGTGCAAACTTTAAAGTTCAACTTTGGCTCAACGGAAAAATTAAAGACCGAAAGTTAGGGCTTAAAATCATGCAGCGCTATTTTTCCATTTCAGGAAAAGATAGCGCAGAAGTGGTATTAATGTCTGAACTCCTTGTGCGATTGACTGCTTTTGACAATGATAGTTCAAGAGGTAAAGCAAAGTACATCTATATCATGACCAACATGAATGATATGGTGGAAGCTTCCAAGTTTTATCGCAAGCGATACAAAATTGAAATTTGCTTCAAACATCTCAAAGCTACGGGCTTGCGTTTAGAAGCTTTGGCAGTACAAGGTGGTCACAAAATCGACTTAATGTTTGCGGTGCTGACCTTAATTTACATCATGGCTATTCGTAAAGGAATTATCCATTTTGAAACGGTCGAGCCGCAAGAAATGAGAGTTTTTTATGACCCTAAGCCTTATATTGCTCCTGCAAAATCTGTCTTTATGCAAGGCTTTGAATGTATTTTAGCGACTATCTTCACTTTTGAAGAATTTGTCGAAGAAATTAAATGCTTGATGAAATGGATTGCCAAAAGCCAAAACCCTCTGTATCAACATCATTACACATTAGAAAATTTTAGTGTTCAGTAGAATACCGAGAGAGTATTTGGCAAAAATAAAGAATGAATAAAAGAAGCCAGGCACTAACATTAAGGACTAATAGTCGTGGTGAAGCCCGACGATTAGCCCTTGTTGAACGAGGCGGGTTGGCGGATACCTATGGACATTCGATTGATAAAAGAAGGAAAGTCAAAGCTACCGCAGTAGCTCAAGGAAAGAAAAAAGACTTCTTCAAGTCGTAAGAGCGCGTTTATTCGCGCTTTTTTTATGCCCCAAAGCGTAGCAAAATGTCTATTTTTAGGCAAAATGCGACGCTTTAGGCAAGCCGATTTCAAGGCTTATTCAGAACGCGCCAAGTAAACTGCTCAAAGGCTCATTTTAGTTGACATAACTCCAACGCTGCAGTTTTCGGGAAGTTTTTGGTAGTAACACATCAGCTCTCGCAAACCGCGCAAATAACTAACACGGGTAGCAAAAGCGTGGTTTTTTAAGGACATCGTGTTGTCCATTTTTTCTAAAGCGGCATCAAATGCAGCATTTCCTGTTGATTTAAAACTTTTTTTTCATAAATTGTGGCTTTAATCAATTAGCAAGATTGCTCCTGCGAAGATAGCCTTTTGGGGGTTGCTCCGTAGGAGTTTTGTTCAACAATGCATACAACGGCAATAGCCGCTATGCGCGGCTACTGCGTGTAGCCGAAACCGTTCGCTTCCACCAAAAAAGAAAAAACAACAAAATCGGAGAATCAATCAAAAGGCTGATAAAATGGCAGTCTTTTCGTATTTTTACAGAAAAATAGAGAAAATGCAACATAAAAAACATATTCGCTTCGATTGGGCGATAAAACGTCTACTAAGACAAAAGGCAAATTTTGGAATCTTAGAAGGCTTTTTAAGTGAACTGCTTAAAGAAGATATTCAAATCGTGGAAATCATTGAAAGCGAAAGCAATCAAGAAACGGTGGAAGATAAATATAATCGAGTTGATGTCTTAGTAAAGGATAAAAATGGAGATTTAATCATCATCGAAATCCAAAATTCATATGCCCTTGATTATTTTTTGAGGATTCTCTACGGAATCTCGAAGGCTATAATTGAGCACTTGAGAGAGGGAGATACCTACTCAAAAGTAAAAAAGGTAATTTCCGTCAATATCGTTTATTTTGAGTTAGGACAAGGAAATGATTATATCTATCGAGGAATAACAAATTTTAAAGGAATCCACGATAATAAGACTTTGGAACTGACGGCAGCCCAAAGAAAATTATTCAAGAAAGAAAAAGTTGAAGAAGTGTATCCTGAAATATATTTGATTAAGGTTAACAAATTTGACGACAACGCAAAAAATACTTTGGACGAATGGATTTATTTTTTAAAGAATAGTGAAATCAAACAAGAATTTTCTGCCAAGGGAATTAAGGAGGCGGATAGAGTTTTGAAGCGAGCAAATATGTCCGATGAAGAACGAAGTGAATATCAAAGGTTTGTCGAGGTGCTATCAGATAGAGCAAGTATTGCTGAAACAATTGATTTTGAGGCAGAATTGAAAGCAAAAGAAAAAGTGGATAAAGCAATTGAGGTAATGATAGTAAATACAGACCTTTCCGATGAAGATATTGCAAATGCGCTTGAAGTAGACTTTGAACGTGTCCGAACAATAAGAAAGAAAATTAAATAAAAAAAAGAAGGCGAGAAGCGAACATTAAGGGCTAATCGTCGGGCTTCGCCACGACGATTAGCCCTTGTTGAACGAGGCGGGTTGGCGGATACCTATGGACATTCGATTGATAAAAGTAGATGTCATCAACGCTGCAGTTTTCGGGAAGCTTTTGGTAGTAACATATCAGCTCTCGCAAACCGCGCAAATAACTAACACGGGTAGCAAAAGCGTGGTTTTTTAAGGACATCGTGTTGTCCATTTTTTCTAAAGCGGCATCAAATGCAGCATTTCCTGTTGATTTAAAACTTTTTTTTCATAAATTGTGGCTTTAATCAATTAGCAAGATTGCTCCTGCGAAGATAGCCTTTTGGGAGTTGCTCCGTAGGAGCTTTGTTCAACAATGGCTAAAACGGCAATACTCCCTAAGGGTCGTACTGCGTGTAGCCGGGGACGTTGTGCGTCAATTAAACAAAAAAATCAAATACCATGAAAAAAAATGTTGTTCTAATAGCCTTAGCCTTTTTCATCTCACTTGATGTCTTTTCTCAAAGTGGAGAGATTTATCAACTTGGAAGCGGGAATAAATATGTAGCAGGGGATTTTTATAATGAGGTTCAAGGGTACAAAGCAAGACAAAAAGGCCAAAATTGGTGTTGGGCTGCTTGTGTACAAATGGTTTTAAAAAACCAAGGATTGTATGTAGACCAATGTGATATTGTAAAACAAGGGTTTAATCAGAGAAACTGTGCAGATAAACCTGCAAATTGTTATACTATTGAACAAGCAGCAGGAGGTTGGAATATTAACGGAAAAAGAATTAAGTCCGCTGTAAATAATAGTATAACACCTCATGATTTGATAGATGACTTAGCATTCAAATATCCACTAATAATAGGTTTAGATATGCCAGGTCAAAATATTGGTCATGCCTATGTACTAACTGCGGTTTATTTTAAGTATGACTCTAATGAAAGAAAAAAGCCATATAAAGTAGTCTTAAGAGACCCCTGGCCTTCAAATCCATCAAGAGTTGAATTAAGTTGGTCAGATTTCTATAATAGAATTAATTGCGTAACTCATGTTACGTTTTAAATCATAAAACCATTAAACAATGAAAAAGATAATTTTTGTTTTCACAATTTTATTTTTCGGCTTCCTATTCAATGCAGATGCTCAAGTTTACAGTCCTCAATTAGCAGGATTTTACGGTTTAGGAACAATTTATTATCCGAATGGATATTACCAAGGAAATGTAAGCAATGGTGTCGCAAATGGATTAGGAACCTTTTATTACAGAGACGGTTCATTTTTTCAAGGTAGTTTTTCAAATGGTTGGTGGCATGGAAAAGGTGTAATTGTATCCCCTTATTATGGTTATGTAGTAGGATGTTGGTCAAAAGGTGTTTATACAGGCCAATGTCAAAGCTATAATAGATATGAAGAATATGAAGAAGTTGAAGAAGTAATAAGCGAAGTTCAATACGAAAAACCAGATGATTCCAGATATACATCAATCTCACCAGAAGGGTATAAAGTTAAAAGAATTGACGCTGATACTCAAATGGGTAGAAAGCTACTTGGTCGATATTCGGGAAATTAGAAGAAAAACTGATGCGAACAAGGGCTAAAACGGCAAGTGGGGCTATGCGCCCCACCTGCGTTTAGTCGAGACCGTTAGCTTTCATTAAAAAAGAAAAAACAATGCAACTAGAAAGATTAAAAAACAAGCAACTCGGTTCTGTCTTTAAACCTCTCTATGCAAACGAATATATCAAAGTAAAGGAAATATATAAGAGCGGGACTTTAAAAGAAGATTCCGAATTAATCCTCTTTAAAATAGATTCTAAGCATTTGGCGTTTTCAAAACATAGAATGGCATTTCATCATATTGCTCAAGGGCATATGAATGAGTCGCCTTATATGGTAACTTTTTGTGTTATTTGTAATTCTGGTATGATAATGAACCCGGTTGTAAATAATAAAATGCTTCATTTTTATATTGCAGGAGCCTATAATGGAATGTTGCTTATGGCTGATAAAGAAACTGAATCATATTGGGACCACATCACAGGAGAGTGTATCTTAGGAAAACACAAAGGCTATCAGCTTGAAATTCTACACTCTCATCAGATATTAACTCTTAAAGAAGTTATGGAGCAATATCCAGATTGTTTATACGGTAAAGAAAAAATGAATTTCATGCAAAAATTATTTGCAAAATTCGCAAACTGGAAAGCGAATACAAATGGCAAAGGATTTTTACCACCTGGCTTTAAAGATTCAATGCCAACATCTATTGATAACAGATTACCTGAAATGGAAATGGGCTTAGGCATTTGGGAAGGTAAAACAGCCAAATTTTATCCTTCTAAAATGATTAAAGAAAACGGTAATTATCTATTTGATAAGTTGAATGATAAAAATTTATTAATCTACTTTTCTCCTACAACATTTACTCCTTCTGCCATATATTTTAACGAAATAGATAATGCCTCTTTTAATGGAAATAAATTAATCTTCTCTAATGGGAAATATATAACAGGTGCAAACCTGTACTCTTCTGTAAAAGAAAAAATTGATGTTGATAAGCCAAATCAAATATTTTTAAGGTGGTATGGATTTGTTTCAACATTTCCAAATTGTAAAATAAAAACGAATGCTAATCGAGTAGCAAACGATGAACTACATTGACCCACCGCGCCCTCTCCCACCACCGTGTGTAGGGTTCTCGTACACGGCGGCATAGAACCGCTCCTCACAGAACAGGTCCTTACGGCTTACTAATTGGTTTCGGCAACTCACCATTAAGGGACTTCCACCCCTAGAGTTCAGGACTTTTCTTTTCCTGAGTTAATTCGTAAGTTCGTTACTTATTTTAAGATATCCTGAGCACACACAAAAACTACAACTTCCATCCCTCCCATTCGGTCGGCACGGCGTGTAGCCGAGGATTTCAGGCATAATGAACAAAAAAGTAAAATCCTTTAGCATATCATTGAAATCCTTTAGTCCCTGTTTTTATTATGTTTTTACTTTGCACCAATAAATAATTAAAAAAATATAGAAATGAAAGTAACAAAAGAAATGCACGACAAAGAGCTACAAGCTCAATATGGTCAATTTAGATTCCTTGTTTCTATGAATTCAAGAAATTGGGGGCTAAAAATTATGAATAGCCTTGTTAGACTATCTAAAGGTCAAAAAATCAAAGGAATTATTAACGAAACGCATCATGTTTCAAGTAGTCACACAGAAGGGCATAAAATTCGTACAAGAGCATTTCGTCCAGAAGGTACATCAACAGAAATACTTCCTGCTATGATATACTTTCACGGAGGTGGTTATATGATGGGAATACCTGAAATGGCTAATGTTTTTTACGAAGATATACTAAAAAGAAGGAAAGTGGCTATTTTTTCACCAGACTATAGGCTGTCTCAAAAAGACCCTTTCCCCGCAGGTTTTAATGATTGCTATGACGTCCTTCTTTGGATGCGTGATAATGCCAAAGCACTCCAAATAGACCCGAATAACATTATTATTGCTGGACATAGCGCAGGCGGAGGAATGGCAGCAGCGATTACATTAAAAGTCCGTGATACTGGAATTATAAAACCTGCATTTCAGATGCCAATTTATCCAATGATTGACCATAGAATGATTACAGCGTCATCAAAAATGCAGGGTTCTACCATGTGGGATGCAAATATTAATGCTCGCGCTTGGGGGCTTTACTTGAGAAATATTAAAGGAAATGTGCCCGCTTATGCTTCTCCAGCTTTAAATGAAAACTACAAAGATTTTCCTCCAACTATTAGTTTTGTAGGAGATTTAGAACCGTTCTACGATGAAAATGTTTCCTATATTGAATCTTTAAAAAAGGCATCTGTTCCTGTCAAATTCAAAATTTTCAAGGGAGGGTACCATGGATTTGAAGTAGGCTCTCCAGAAGCAAAAATTTCCATAGAAGCCAATGAATTTCAGCTGGACGCTTTTGAAGAATTTTATGATAAGTATATTCAATAATCAATCAAAATGAAGCAAACTATTGAAATAAGAACGATTTCTGAAATGCATCAGATGGGAGCCTTGCCAAAGCCCAAGCATCCCCTTGTCAGTGTCATTTACAATAGAGACTTAAAAACGGTTTCTGGTGTTCAAGGAATTAAAATAATCAATCATTTATATACAATTATTTTTAAATCTTCTAATATTTGTAGTTCCTTTTCTTATGGTAGAAGTTCATATGACCATGAGGAAGGCACTATGGTTTTCACAGCACCTGGACAAGTAATGGAATTTGAAAATGATATTGCAGAAAACGAACAAATAGACCCAGAGGGTTGGTCATTGGTATTTCATCCTGATATTTTTAGGAAGTCTAATTTATCGGATAAAATAAACAATTATTCCTTTTTTCATTATGACTCAAATGAAGCTTTACATGTGTCAGAAAAAGAAAGGTCTTCATTGGAGGATTTATTAGAGAAGATAGTGCAAGAATATAGTCAAATGTTAGATAGACACAGTCAAAATCTGATAATATCTAATATTGAATTGTTTCTGGATTATTGTTTGCGATTTTACGATAGGCAGTTTTATTCGAGAGCAAATTTAAACGGTGACACTATATCAACATTTGAACGTTTTCTAATCAATTATTATGAGAAAGATAAGGCTAGTCAAAAAGGAATTCCTAATGTGGAATATTGTGCAAAGCAACTGAATTTATCTCCTAATTATTTGAGCGATTTGCTAAAAAGAGAAACGGGAAAAACAACATTAGAACATATTCATTTCTTCTTGATAGAAAAGGCTAAAAATAGTCTGCTCAATTCTTCTGATACAATAAGCGGAATAGCTTACTCATTAGGATTTGAATATCCGCAACATTTTAGTAATTTATTTAAATCAAAAACAGGATTTAGCCCAAAAGAATACAGACATTTAAATTGAAAACACTATGCCTAATCGAGTAGCAAACGATGAACTACATTGACCCACCGCGCCCTCTCCCACCGCCGTGTGTAGGGTTCTCATACACGGCGGCGGCATAGAACCGCTCCTCACAGAACAGGTCCTTACGGCTTACTAATTGGCTTCGGCAACTCACCAATAAGGGACTTCCACCCCTAGAGTTCAGGACTTTTCTTTTCCTGAGTTAATTCGTAAGTTCGTTACTAAGGAACGTTGAGACTAGCTCCTCCCCCATCAAAATCTCCCGCACCGCGGCATCATAGCCTTCAATCGTCTTTGTTTTCTTGATTTTCTTGACCACTTTTGTAGGATTTGGGAAGGTCGTCGCAAAGTATTCCCAGAAGCTGAGCATCTTTCTAATAACCGCCTTTTCGCCTGTTAGTTTTTGTTCAAATGAAGTAAAAAGCGTGTCGTGGTATTTGCTGAACCGTTCCATTCTATTGGCGGGATAATCCTGCGTTTTCGCCTTTATCATGCTCGGCAAAAAAGGGTCTGCAATTAGCCCTCTGCCCAACATCCAATGGTCTATGGACGGAAAACGTGTAGCCATTTCTTCAAAAATAGCGACGGTGCTAATGTCGCCATTGAAGTATAATTTTTGGCTACTATGGTCAATACATTGCTGAAAACCATCTAAATCTACGCCGCCTTTGTAGAGTTGTTTACCGATACGGGCATGAATACCGATATTCTTGATAGGATATTTTTCTAAGACCGGAAAAACGTCTAATATTTCGGCACAATGCTCGTAGCCCATACGCATTTTCATGGATACAGTGATGTCCGTTTCGGTATGTACGCGGTCGAGTATTTGGTCTATTTTGGCAGGATTGGCGATTAAGCCCGACCCCATTCCTTTGTTGGTCACCATCGGATAAGGACAGCCCAAATTCCAATTGAGTTCCTTATAGCCTTGGGATTGGACATATTTTGCAGCAAAGATAAATTCGTCGGCACTGCAAGTCATGACTTGTGGGATGATAGTACCCTTTCGATTGTTTTTGGGTAATAAATCGCGCTGATAGACGGGCTTGATTTCCATGCGCCCATTAAATCGAATATAAGGCGCATAGAATACGTCTATTCCATCAAAAAACTGTTGGAAAGTATTGCGAAACCGAAAGTCGGTAAAGCCTTGTAAGGGCGACGAAATCAGAGTGTGTTGCATGGCGGCAAAGATAAACTGCTTTATCGAATTTGGCAATAATTCATGAGAAAGGTCGTAGATTTATGAATGCGAACTAAGTAGTCAGTCATAGTATTAAGGCAGCCCATCCGCTTTGCGGTTCACAAACTGCGTTTGCTCCTTCCTTTCTTTTAAAGAAAAACTAAGACAAAAATAAACGCGCCTGCCCATTGTGGTCGAAATGACTGACTTATTATTTCATCGTTCCTTGGCTTTTACCCTTGTTTTTGTTTTTCATAAAAAAAAGGCGTACTCAATTGTTTGAATACGCCTTTTTATATCGTTTTTTTTATTTTATGATATGAATGGAGGTAGGTAGCACGGCTTGGGAAAGCCGTTTTACTTTATCGAATAAGCGTTGTATTTCCTTTGAATGTACCTTCTTCGCCGTCTTCATATTCGGCTTCGATGTACCAGACATAGACGCCACTGGAGACTTCTTGTCCACGGAACGTACCGTCCCAGCCGACATTCATGTCATTGACCATAAAGTCGGTTGCTTCGTAGAGTAGATTGCCCCAACGGTCAAATACGCGGAATAATTTGATTTCCGTGCCTTCGCCGCCATGTACGTGAAGCGCGTTGTTTTCGCTAGCCCCTTGGTCATTTGGTGCAAAACCTGTTGGTACGACTACATTTCGGTCTTTATTCACTTGAATTAACAAAATATCCGAATCGGAACAGCCATTTTCGTCGGTAACGGTAAGTTCTACACTCAACTGGTAACTCAAATCTAAGATGCTTGGATTAGGACAGTCATAGCAACTTAGCTCGTTTGGACCGATTGGTCGCCATTGGTATATTAAGTTACCATTGGCGTTAGTTACGTCTGCATTTAGAGTGGGTTCGTCACCATATTCAATGATAATATCTGCTCCTAAATCCAATTCGATTGGGTTTGGTTCTTCTATTTCAATGTCGCTAAGCACAAATTCACAGCCGTTTGCATCGCGAATAAAAACATCATAAATACCTGCTTCTAAAGCAATTAAACGGGAAGTTCCTAAGTAGTTTTCGCCATCAATGCTGTATTGATATGGATAAGCTCCGCCTGTGCTTGACAACTCAATCATGCCATCATTTAAGCCTGCACAAGACACATCTTCGACTAGCATAACTTCTGTAACAACTGGGTCTGGTTGGTCTATTCTGACTTCTTCTTCAATGGTACATCCATTGGCATCCGTAAGTGTAACCATATAGCTGGCTGCGACTAAAGTAGCAACTTCATCCTCTGTTTCGCCATTTGGCCAAGCATAAGTGTAAGGTAATGTACCGCCATTTCCGATTGCTTTCGCATAGCCATCTGCTGCGCCGCCACAAGAAGTTGGGTCGGCTTCAAAGGTCAATGCTAATGGCGTTGGTTCGGTGATTTGAATGCTTGCATTTGTTGTACAACCACTCGCATCTGTAACCAAGACGCTGTATGTTCCTGCCGTTAATTCGGTTGCGGTGGCAGTCGTTTGGTTGGCTGCATTTGCGCCCCAAGCATAGGTATAAGGTAATGTTCCGCCATCGACTAAGACCGTTGTTTCCCCGTCATTTTCTGCAAAACAAGAAACATTAATGGTATTGGCTATACTTGAACCTATTTCTGCCGGATTATCAACTGTGATGGTTTCTGTAATGGAACAAGCTGCTGCGTCGGTAATGACGACCGAATAGCTTTGTCCGCCTGTCAAACCTGTTGCAGTAGCAGTTGTTTGTACAGGTATTGTATTCCAAGCATACGTAAAATCAGTTAATGCTGCTGGTGTATTTCCATAGCTAATGTTGGTCACGCTTGCTGTACCGTCATTGCCATTAAAACAGAAAGCAGAAACTTGATTTAAATTGGCATTTAAGGCTTCTGGTTCAGTAATCGTAATGGTTTCAGAGGCTTCGCAAGCTGCATCATCGGTAATGATAACCGTGTAAGTACCCGCGCTTAATTGCGTGGCATTAGCCGTTGTATTTTGCGTATTGACCCACTCATAGTAGAGCGTACCTGTGCCACCTGTTGCGACTACGGTTGCCGTTCCATCTGTTCCAGCATTACAATTGATATTTGTACCAGAAATATCGTCTATGATGATTAATTCTGGCGTTGGTAAGCTTGCCATTGCTTCAATTGTACAGCCATTTGCGTCCGTTACGGTTACATTGAATAATCCGTCTAATAAGTTGCTTGCTGTTTGTGTATCTGAAGTTGCATCATCATCCCAAGTATAGGTATATGGTGCGGTGCCGCCATCAGGATTGACGGTTGCGGTACCGTCCGCGTCGCCATTACAACTAGATGGCGTGAATTCGGTGCTAGCCGTTAATTCACTTGGTTCTTCAATCGTATAAGTGCCAGTTGCAGTACAAGCATTAGCGTCCATTACTTCGACCGTATAAGTGCCAGCAGTCAATGCCGTGGCGTCTTCGTTGGTTGTGCCATTGCTCCAGTTGTAGGTATATGCGCCATTAGGGTCTGGTGTACCGCCATTTACAGTGATGTCCACCATACCCTCATTGCCGGCAAAACAGTTGGCGAAAGTGGTGGTGAAATCAATTTGTAAGGCTTCTGGTTGTTGGACTTCGTCACAAAGTTCAAGGGTACAGCCATTATTATCTGTTACAGTAACACACATCATTCCGAAACTTAAGTTGATAGCTTCAGAACTTGTTGTTCCATTTGCCCAAGTATAGCTGTATGGTTCAGCTCCGCCACTATTTGGTAAAATCGTACAAATCATGCCGCCTGTTGCGGTGGCATTACAAGCTGCATTGGTTACTTCCAATTCCGCTTCAATTGGCGTCGGAGAAGGTACATCTACTTCTAATTCTACAAAACAATCATTGGCATCTGTGATGGTTACTATCGTAATACCAGAGGGTAAATCGTCACGGTCTGCGGTTGTTGCGCCATTATCTGCCCATGCATAGCTGTACGGCATGACGCCGCCATCTACGGTGACACTTGCTGCACCATCCACACTTTCAGGACAGAAGGTTTGTGCTGCTGTATAATCCACCATCATGGCGTTAGGCGAAGTAATTTCTACACTGTCAACAATAGAGCAATTGAAGAAGTCGCTAATCGTAACGTAGTAAATACCGACGTCTAAATTAGTAGCTGTGCCAGTCGTTTGATTATTCGCATTTTCATCCCATTGGTAGGTATAAAATCCGAATGGACTGTCCTGTCCTTCTACCGTTGCCATGCCATCAGTGGTGCCATTACAGGTCGCTGTTCCATCAGTAGTGATAGAAGAAATAGCTGGATTTTCATCAACGATAACAGAAGCGGTTATTGAACAGTTGCTATTATCGGTTACGGTAACTTCGTAAGTACCTGCGGTTAAGTTGAATGCGGTATCTTGTGTTTGAGCTAAGTCATCGTTCCAAAGGTATAGGTAAGGTTGTTGTCCTCCTTCTGGCGCAATAGCTGCCATACCTGTATTGTCGCCATTACATTGTACGATTTCATTGCTTGTGGTAAAGCTCATTGGCTCAGGTTCCGTAATGGTAATGGTCAATATTTCTTGACATCCCATGGCATCTGTCACGAGTAGGTTATTATCGCCCGGTGGTAAAGCTACAGCGATACTATCTGTTTCTGCATTACTCCATTCAAACTGAAAAGGAGCTGTGCCTCCACCAATAATAACCGTCGCGCTACCATCATCTGCGCCATTACAAGTCACATGGTTTTGTATGGCATTTTGTAATTCAAGTGGTCCTGGTTCTGAAACTTCTAGTGGCAAAATCACTTCACATCCACCTGCATCTAAGATAGCAACATCGTAGATACCTGCTGGTAAGCCGCTAAATTCGCCCGTTTGGTTGGTTTCTCCATTGGCAGAAAAGACAAATGGAGGGAAATTGCCTGCTGCACTTATCAATAATGAACCATTCGAGCCGCCATTACAAGTAACCGATTGAATATTTTCAACGGTTGGAATGGCGCCATCACAATCTGGCGTCATACAGTCAGCGATGCCTACGAAACCATTACAATCAGACAAGCCACGTACTTCTATAAAAACTTGTTGGTTGAAAGTCAAACCACATACTTCGTGTGAAGTTGGGCTATTTGCGGGCATCCATGCGCCACCATTTACGCTGACTTCATAACCAGATGCGCCCGGCAATGCATCCCAAGAGAAGGTGATGCAATCCACATTTATTTCCGAACAAATCACATTTGGTGCAGGTAAAGAGCTTTCTACGGTAACTGTCATTTCATCGGTCACCGTACAACCATAAGTATCGCAAGATGTGAGCACATAAGTAGTTGTTTCTTGTGGTGTAGCAAATGGATTTGGACAATCGTCACAACTCAGCCCTTCACTTGGTTCCCATTTATATTCTACTTGAAATAGAGGTTCAAAAGTAATATTCCATTCCACTAATATTCCTGTATCAAAGCCCATTCCGTCATCAATAATTAAAAGTTGCCATTCGCCATTCGTTGGGTTATCGTCATTAAACCAAAGGTCAGCCCAAGGCCCTTCTGGCAACCATTCTCCCGTAAAAGGAGCAGCTTCAAAAGGTGCAAATGGTCCTGGGGAATTAATAGGAGTTGATGCTGTTGGTGTGAAGCAAGCATTGGTGTAATTGTCTCCATTTGCACCATTATCTGTCGAAAGCTCAATAAATTGTCCTCCTGGTGCTATTAAAAAGAGGTCAATATCATCTACCCATGGATGCGTCAAGTTAATGCAGACCGATTGGATGACTCCTTCTCCTAAATTAAAAGGTTGAACACCTGCTACTGTAATAGGAGAAAAGAAATTAGTATTATGTGGAAAAATAGGAATACTGCTTTGGCTAGTAAAGAAGGGTGGTTCTGGTAATTCTATATCTAATTCGCCCATCAATTGCACCGTATCCGCTTGACATTGGGTAAGGTCTGGCCCCAAATCAGGTTCAACTAATTGATTATCGTTAATATAAATACAGAAAGTATCGCGATTACAAATATCGCGTTGAATATCAATACAAATCGTCTCTAAACCTTCATCCAAGCCATCTTCAAAAGCGATAATTGGGATAGTTACCGAGCTTTCGCCCGCAGGGATAAATAAATCAAGCGGTATCATTTGGTAATCTACGCCATTGGTAGCTGTGCCTAAAATGGTATAATCTAAAGGTGTATCTTCTTCCACAGGGTTTGGCACACCAATCGTAATTGCTCCTTCAGAACAGCCTTCTACCACTGTTCCGTCAGGGCTAACGGTCACTAAATCTACATCTAAAGCAGGTGAACCAAAAGACTTTGCTTCCAAGAAAACACCACTATCAAAAACGGTATCGCCTTTATCAGCAATAACTAATTTGATAGTATATTCCATACAAGGTATCACGATTGCTTCGGCAGTAAAGACATCGGTAATACCATCATAAACAGGTTGATTATTACTACCATTATTGTCATTATAAAATTGTTCATTGACAGCTGGACAACTGCCACCATTTTGCGGGTGTAAGTTATTAATCGACACAAATTCGCCTGTGCCAGGAATGAGTGCAATATTATCTGCATTATTAGAAAAAGGGCCATTAATGCCTGGTCCACTAATGAAGAACCCAAAAATATCATTGAAGGCAGAACAGGCATATTCAGGATATTCTTCCGAAGCAAAGCTATATCTGAAGCGCACCGTATCCGAAGTAGGAATAAAGGATATGGTATAACGTGCAATGTCATTATTCGGCAAATCAGGAACGAGTTGCGTCAAATCAGCATCGGCAGTAATATTTGGCATGGAGCTAGAACTCGCAAAGTTGCTGCCAATACCATCCGAGCCCATCATAGTGCCTGAAATCGCTGCACGTCCCGTCGTCATGACAATACCACGATCAATACCAATTTCTTCTAAACCATTTTTGAAAAACCCAATAGATGTTGGGTCTCCATCGAATTGGAAGCTCGTCACTTCAACACCATTACCCAGAAAGACATTGGTAATCAAGCTTTCGGGCGTGTAGGGCGCCGTGTTGGCGTCCGTCATTTCCATGTCGTTGAGCTGTGCAAAAAGCGGTATCGTCCCCAATCCAATAAAAATAAAGACGAGGAGCGCGGTTCGGTTCAATAGATTTCCTAGCATCGGAAATATGTTTTTGTTGGTAAAACTGATTTTCATTCTTGATAATTAATTGACAACGAAAAAAAGGTATTAGGCAGAAGATTAAGTAGCACACCTCAATTATTTCGGTAATTTGAAAACATCTTTTTCCGCCTATTTCCTCCAAAAAATAAGTCCGTAGCTAGGGCTATGCACTGATTTTTTAAAGAAAATATACGAAAAAATCTTGTCCTCAAATTTTCCGAAATAATTAACGTGTACTACTTAGCAATGGTGCAAAAATAAATTTACATTCTTTGGGTCGCTTATTTTGGTCTTACATTTTCTTTAAAAGAAGGAATGAGCAAACGCAGTTTGTGAACCGCAAAGCGGATGGGCTGCTCAAAGCAGCCAAAAGTGTAATTTATTTTTGCATCATTGCTTAGACAAAATAGATGTACAAATAGTCTGTTGCGTCTTATCATCTGTCATCTGTCTAATGTCTAACATCTTTTTTGTGAATTATGTATGAGTTCGTCCACTAGACTAAAGGTAATAGACCTTAATCGTATCTACAAATGCTGCTTAGTAAAAGCACAATATTTGCTAGATAGGCTACACTTTATGAGTTTTGAATAGCGAGTATTGTCTATTTTTTATCAAAGAAGGAATGAGCAAACGCAGTTTGTGAACCGCAAAGCGGATGGGCTGCCTTGATATTTTGACTGATTTTAAAGAAAATCTAAGCACAAAATAAGCTACCCAATAACATCCATCTATTCTTTTATCATTACTAAGTAGTCAGTCAAGTTAATACTGTCGGGTTGGCGCGGATTATTTTCCGCCTGCTCTCTCTTAAAAATTATTCCGTAGCTCGGCTATGCAAGAATTTTTAAAAAAAAGCAGACAAAAAATCCGCTCACGCGAACCCGACACTATTAAGTAGCACACCTCAATTATTTCGGTAATTTGAAAACATCTTTTTCCGCCTATTTCCTCCAAAAAATAAGTCCGTAGCTAGGGCTATGCACTGATTTTTTAAAGAAAATATACGAAAAAATCTTGTCCTCAAATTTTCCGAAATAATTAACGTGTACTACTTAACTTGGCTGACTACTAAGAAATGAGGTGTATATTGGATGAGTAAAAATACAATTATTGACGTAAAAAACAAGTGTAGTCCATGAATATTTTCATATTTTCTAGGAGACCATTTGTAGTAAAAACTTGTGCAAGTGAAAAGCCTGCCGTATATTCACCCAAAATAAAATACTACACATAGGATGCCGACAATTGCACCCGATGACATACTTGCCCGCTTACGCGATGATGACCACACTGCGTTAAAAGCCCTTTTTGAGCAGCATTACTTGGCTGTCTGTCAGACTATTCATCGTTATATTCAAGACCAACAATTGACGGAAGATTTGGCACAAAACGTATTTATACGGCTTTGGGAAAAACGCCATACCATCAATATTACAGCCTCTTTTGAAGCTTATTTGCATCGTATGGCGATGAATGAAGCCCTTATGCATTTGCGCAAATTGAAACGTAGAGGAGAGTTAGAATTGGTGGAAAATGCCGTTTCGAAAAGGACGGAAAGTGTGGAGCAAAGCTATTTGCAAGAAGAACTGCAAGATAAGATATCCAAAGCGATTGATGGATTGCCACCACGTTCTAGAGCCGTTTTTCGCCTTAGCCGATTTGAACATAAAACCTATAAAGAAATTGCTGTTGACTTGGAAATTTCTGTCAAAACTGTGGAAAACCAAATGGGTCGAGCATTGCGCTTGCTACGGGCGGCGATGAAGGGATATATGGGGTAATTGGGATAATTGGCTTGATGAAGTGAGGGTAAAGAAATATTTGACACTGCCTAACGAAATGACCTGCCGTGTCCTGCCATGTCCTGCCATGTCCTTCAAAAAGAAGATTTTTTTTACAGGTCACGGCAGGTCATGGCAAGTCATTTCGTTAGGTAATCTACTACTTCAACAAAGTCGCGAAACCTTCATATTTATGCGGCGCGCCTCGCGGACCAAGAAAACTTACTTGACAGATATACACGCCTTGGGTACTCATTCTGCCAGAATTTTTATAGCGACCATTCCATAGTTCTTTGGGGTCGTTTGTTTCATAAATTAACTCGCCATATCTATTCCAAATGCCAAAATTAAATTGGGTAATGCCACTCAAATAGCCTTTTCCGCCGAATAAATCGTTGACGGTATCTTCATTAGGCGAAAAAGCATTGGGCAAATAGTAGGTCACTTTTGGTACGACATCTACGATATGCCTAATTGTGTCTTGGCAATCTTCTGGTGAATTAATCGCCAAAGTAATCACTTGAAGCCCAGTATCAGGAAAAACATAGTTAGGATTTTGGTTGCTTGAAATATATTGGTCATTCACAAACCAATCCCAATGTATGGCACGATAAGACTCGTCTATTAGACTAATATCTGGTTGAAAATTGCTAAAATAATCCGGTGTATAAGTGAAGTTGGCTTCGGGTGGATCATTCACCAAAATCAAATCATGGAAAACAGTATCCGTCACACAGCCAATTGGCGATACAATCTCTAAAGAAACGGTATAAGTACCTGGTTCTTGATAGATATGCGTCGGGCTAAGGGCTTGAATGCTATCGCCATCACCAAATTGCCAATTGATAGAATAAGTCGTGTCAATTGGGCTGGAAAGATTGCGAAAGGTAATTTCTGCGGGCGGGCAGCTCACCGTTTCATCTGGCGAAACTAAAATCAAGCCCGGCACTGGAAAATAAGTCACTAAAAGCGCCGTGTCATCCATACAGCCATTAATATCTGTAATTTCGAGGCTAACGGGTAACATCCCGGGGTCTTCATATTGTGTAAATGGAGCACTAATGGTATCGGTTTCGCCATTCCCAAAATCCCATGCATAATCTGTTATCACACCTGTACCACTATATGAGGCGTCCGTAAAGTAAACAGGGCCAGCGACACAAGTGTCATAGTCATAGGTAAAATCAGCAATTAAGTCAGGGTAGATATTGACATAAACGAAGGCAGTATCTCCACAAGTTTCGCCGGGATTGAGCGCTAGTAAGCCATTATAACTACCTGGTCCGGGGAAATTAATTTCGGGCTCCCATTCATTGTAAATGACGGTATCGCCATTGACATAAAATTCCCAATAATAGGAGTCAATATTCGCTAATTGAGAGCTTTGATTTTCAAGTTGAAAGGTCGTTTCTTCACAAGAAAAGAGGTAAAAATCAACGTTTTCAAAAACACTATCTGCCACAATATCTGCCTCTACGAGTGGCGCGCAACTGGTCACATTAAATTGAAAATCACGACGTACAGTACTCAATAATTCACCATTTCTATATTCTAGAGCGCATACGCCTACTACAAACTGGCCTATTTCTGTTGGTGTTCCATAAAGCAATCCCGTCGAGCCGTCAATCGTCACTAATGGGTCGCCTCCCAGTGGATTCATAGAACTATAAGCAGGTAACTGAAAATTAACCGGATCATAAGGCGGAGGACAAGCCGGATTGGGTACGACATCATCACATTCTGTTGGCGTTGGAGGCCCGCCACCTATACCATCTGTGCCACCACCACTAAGAGGCGAACAAAGTTCATAGATAATTAAATCTCCATCAGCATCCGTCGCCGAGTGGTCAAATTCTAAAGGCTCTCCAGCACAAATGACAATTGGAGGAAAATTATTGTAAACTGGCGTGCTATTACAAGGCGTAGCTGCTTGTGCAGCAGCTGATATATCAATCGTAAAGGTCGCGCCAGTTGCACCAGGGTCGATGAGATTACTAATCGTGTTGTTTCGGCAGCATCGTTGATAAGAAAAAGTATAGTCCTCTGTGCTTGGCCAATCTGGTATTTGATACTCCCAAGTATAAGTTCCTTCTTCTACACAAACTCCAGGAGGAATAACTAAGCAGGGGTCATCAATATTGGGTTCTACATCAATATCAATATCTAAACCCGCAAAAATGACATCTTCCGCCGTTTGGTCATCGCCTCTATATATCCCAATAATAGCTGGATTGTCAAAATCTGCACCTGTGGGGTCAGAGCAATCTCGGTACATTTTCAAAGTAAATAGATAATTCCCATCCCCTAAGCATTCATAGGTCAGTACCCCGCCTATAATATGCTTGGCGGAAAGACTAAAGCTAGCCACAATAAAGGCAAATAGGAGTATAAGCAGGCGGAGACGTAACAGCATGGAGTGATTTTTTTGATATAAAAATATTCTTAGGAATGGTGCAAGAATAAATTGACGTTCTTGGGTAGCTTATTTTTGAACCATTCCTATCAATTGAACGATGCTGCAATTTAATACAAAACAAGCGAAAATGTTTACCAAAAATAAAAGTCTTATGCAATTTGTAGGGAATTTTGCAAATTATACTTTTTAAGTAGTACACGTTAATTATTTCGGAAAATTTGAGGACAAGATTTTTTCGTATATTTTCTTTAAAAAATCAGTGCATAGCCCTAGCTACGGACTTATTTTTTGGAGGAAATAGGCGGAAAAAGATGTTTTCAAATTACCGAAATAATTGAGGTGTGCTACTTATATTCTTTCGTAAAAACTAAAACACCTGAACTCATACAGCTAAGAATCAAAGAACCCAGCAAACGTCGAAACGCTTACCGGGAGCCTTTGATAATATTGCATCTTAGAGTCTAGGAGTCTACAATGCTATATCTTAATCTACAAAACAGTATATAGTAAGCTGCTCTTTTTAAGAAGAACAGCTTACTTTATCATAAGGGAGTTCATCCTTTTATTGCTTTACTACGCGTCTTGTTACGTTATTTACGCCATTGTTCAAAGACAAGAAGTAAATACCGTTTGGATAAGTAGCTAAGTCAATATTCATTGTATTAGTACCTTCTGCTGCTGCAGTAGTACGAATTTCTAATACGCGACCTGTCATATCAGTCACTGTTGCTTCTACCTCACCCGCGTTTTTAGTATCAAAGCTTACATTGATATTATCGCTAGTTGGGTTCGGAGAAATGGCAACGATGTCGAAGTCAGCCGTACGTTCACAACGACTACTTGGCTGAGGCTTTCGCTACCGTCCAAGTCAATCGTACGTAAGCGGTAGTAGCTTACAGATGTTGGGTTCATGTCTTCCATGTTGTATTGAACTGCATCAAAGCTATTGCCAGCTGCTGCTACTGCACCTATTTCCGTCCAAGCTGTAGCACCATTTAGGCTACGCTCAATGATGTGACGGCTGGTATTGATTTCAGCAGAAGTTGTCCACTCAATGTAGTTCATTTTGTCTTTCGCAGTTGCTGTGAAAGATGATAATTCTACTGGAAGTGCCGAACCTGCTACAGCGATGTCAAAACCGCCTGCTGCGCGTTCTGCTAGGTCGCCGCCGGTGAAGCCGTTACCGTTTCCACTATCAAATACACGGATATAGTAAACGGTACTAGCTGCAGCACCAGTTACTACTAAAGAGTTAGAACCACTAATACAGAAAGTTGCTTGAGTTGCATTATCTGGACATACTGTAAATACTTCAATAGTAGGGCTGATTGTAGTATTACTAATTGTAATCGTAAAATCGCCACCATTAGCATCAGTTTCACAGTTAAACCAAACGTCATCATCAGGATTACCACCACAAGTACCTACTAGTACGTCGCTACCAGTTGCGCCAAGAGTAGTACTTGATACCACACCTGCTGTTGGTGCACCTGCTACGCCACCTGCGTTAAGGTTCATACCTCCTGCACAGTCATCATTAGCTGGGTACACTGGTGCTGGTCCACATGAAACAGTTGCTTCCCAGCCTGCTTGTGTAGCAGAACCATCAGAAACAAAGTTAAATGTCAAACAACCAGAAGTACCTGTCGCTACAACTTGTCCTGGGCTATCAGTTCCCATATATACACCCGGTGCTGATACTCCGCTTCCACTACCACCAGTGCTAGTACTACTCATCTGAGGTGCGGTATTATCCATACCATCATAAATGTATATACCATCATAATTGTTTTCCGTAGCGAATGCAGTGAAGTTTACAGTAACTACATCACCTGCATTATCTGGGCAAAATGTCCATGTCATATCCTCATTGTTAGAGTAAGATGCTCCAGCTCCACCTGTATCAAAGAAACTATCTCCACAGCCAGGAGGCGTTATAAAGTTAACTGGTCCTCCCCAATCACTAATGCCATTTGCCATACAATTTGAACGTACATATACTTCATAATCTGTACCTGAGCTAAGTCCTGTTGCACTATATGAATTAGTAGTCGTAGTTGTACCTGCTCCTGCTGGCACTCCTGTACCTGCTGCTTGTACGACTACTTCCCATGCAGTTGCTGTGCCATTCTCTGTCCATGTAATGTCTGCGCTATTAGCAAGTATATTTGATACTACAGCAGCACTAGGGATAGCACATGCAGGAGCTTCAATTATTGTAATATCATCGATAGATATATCACCAGCGAATGTACCAGCATGAACAGCTGTGAAACGTAATTGAACAGTACTTGTATAAGCACTTAAATTACCTGTTCCTTCGTTCCAACCTGAGCCTTGGTCACCAGATAATGTAAAAACTTGCGTCCAAGTAGCTCCATCCGCACTTGCTTCTACGTTTAATGTTCCAATCTGTGCTCCGAACATATCATAGTAAAAAGAAAGAAAAGGAGTAGTCAAAGAACTTACATCAATAGTAGGACTTACTAGTGTTGCAGTAGTACCTGCTATACCGCTTGAAGTTTCAATATAAGCAAAATACCCTGAGCCACTAGTATGGTCTCCACTTTGTGGGCCTGTACCACTCGAAGGAGTACTTGTTCCAAATACCCAATCAAAATCATCATCAGAATTTTGCATCCAACAATTTGGTAATGCGCCTCCATTTTCTAATGTTCCAGTCCATGGTAAGGCAAGGACATCACATGGTGTTTGAAATGCATAAGGTCCAGACCATGAGCTAGTACCACCTCCACAATCTGCTTGTACATAGTATTCGTAGTCTGTTTCAGCAGTTAAACCAGTAGAAGTATATGGATTAGTGACACCTGTCTGTGTTGGCGTACCTGTTGCTGCAGTTCCCGCAGTTACTAATTCGATATTCCATGCAGTTGCAGCAGGCATATTACCATCTACCCAACTTAAGTCTGCACTTGTAGTGGACGCAACAATAGCAGCTAAAGTGTTAGGAGCGATGCACCCAGTAGTAGCACCACTAATACTAATGCTAAAATCCATAACAGACCCCCATGTATAAGAACCACATGGGTCTAGAGGAGTAGAACCACTTTCACGCTGCATAATACGCAGAACGGTTGTCCCATTAAATGCAGTTGCAGGAATAGTCACAGAAAAAGATACTGCAACATCCCAAGGAGTTGACCCAGGCGTACCTGATGATTGTCCTACAGACTCACTTGCATCAAAAACACCATTTTGATTGTAATCAATCCATGCTTCACCTGCTCCTCCATAATTACCACCACAGGTGCCAAATTGAATATCAAGTGCATATGTATTTCCACCAATAACATCCGCTACCAGAGCGGTTAAGTCTTCAACCCCAGTAGTAGCTCCATCAGCACAGGCATTGGGTAAACTAATATTGGTAGTCTCTCCATTCATGGAAACACTTTGCACATTTGAATCTCCAGTAGAACTTGGTCCTGCTGAACAATACTGTGCTTGTGTACTTATCGAAACCAATAAAAAACAGCAAAAAGACAAGGCTGTTTTCAACAATAAAGATGTAAAAGATTTTTTCATATCAAAGGCTTAAAAAGTTTTAAAAAAAAGAGCATAGCAATACCAGCACAATGTCAACGCATTGTTAGCAAAGCATCCCTATCCCAAAAGATTAAGGTTAAAAAAGGCATAGTGGTACTATTACAATGCATGAACATTGTTAGCACAAGTAACACTACTTGATAAATTAGGCTAATCAAGACCTAGAAAGTAAGGAAAAGAGTTAGCAGTTCCTTGTTCTAGTTCAGAAGTAGGCTAATAAATTATTGTTTGAATTAAAGCGAAATTACTTTCGCCGACCGACAGGTGGCGAACTACCGTGCGCGCACGGATAAGAGAAGTTTGTTTTTTTCATATCAAAGGCTTGTTATTAAACAAAATTAAAAAAAGACTGCCTTTTAGAGTGCAAAAGCTCTAAAAGTAAAAATTTTAGGCAAGAAGGGGTAGTTTCTTGTTAGCTTGGTGATGATAAAGATTTGGCTAAAAGTATAATGGTTGTAAGAGGGGGTGTTATTTATTTAAAAATAACTTTGTTGTTTAATAACAGTCGGAAAAATCTAATAGAGAGGTGATTTTCTCTATTTCTATATTACAAAGGAATAAAAAAAAAGTGAATATTAAAAATTGTTTACTAAAAAATTATATTTCTTGTGACACCGTTTTCATTAAAAATAAATAAATAGAGCATATCAAATTTAAAATCTAAAATTCCTTTATTTACCATCAAAAAACAATACAATTACCTATATTATAAGGGTTTTCGATACAAAATAGATTTCCTAAAAAGGGGGGATAAATTTCTTAATTTCTTGAAAAATACCACTATTTATAGTGATTTATCTGTGACAAAAAAATAATATTAAATCACTTAAATAATGCTGTTTTTTGCTCAATTTTTTATTTTTTTTTTGATAAAAAGTAATAAAATAGACTTTTTATCAATTTTTAGCCTGTCACTTAACGCTTCTTTTATCAGAAATAATACTCCTTAAAGTAAACCTATTTTAGCGAATGTCGAGATACCCACATCAAGTGCTTTTAAATATTGCCGCTTGTCAGTAGATTTTTCGCTTCTTATTCCAATTAGACAGCATCGTTTAGAGAGATTTATTGGTGACAAAAAAATAAAAAAATAAGCTATTTCATTTTCAATTATTCTACTATCTTTACCGCTATGCAATTACTTTTTGGCTTAAAAATAGACGAACAACCCCTCCCCTACACGATTGGCGTGCAGGGCGGTGTTGGTAGATTTGGTCCGAATTCTTTACTGCAAGAATTGGAAATGCACCTCGGGCTCAGTGGACATCCGAATAACATAGAATATTTGCGCATTGAGCAATATAGACAAGCTATTTTACGACATTTGGAACAGACCGAAGTTACTCCTTTCTATGCCATTACTTTTGAGGCAGATCCATTTGCGGTAGCTTTAGATTTGCTGTCGCGTCGCGATGAGTTGTTGCTTGCAGGTTGGAATTTCCAACTACAAGAGGAGACGCCTCCTCGCTTACAAACCTTAGCCGAAATTGAACAATGTTGCATCAATGAACAGGAAGAAACACGCTTAGTGGCTGGCTTTTCTGACCGTTTTGTGGCCGTTTTAGCAGCTCTAAAGACGCGTAAACAGCCTTTTACTAGTTTGGTATTGAATGAACCTTTTGACTTATTACCAACGCATTTCCAACGGCTATTTAAGTTGATATTTAAAGATATACCAAGGACAAACGAGACGCTAAATAAGGAGACCAATACCGACTTAGCGCAGTTTCAAAATAGTCTTTTTGCTAATCAAAATAGTAAACAAAAAAGAACACTGCAAAACGATGGCAGTTTATTGATTTTAAAGTGTAAACGGGCTAATGAAGCTGCTAACTATTTAGCTAAACTACTCAAAATCAATCCTTTATATCAGCCATCACTTTTAGTACCGGAGCAAAATAGGACGCTTGACAATGCTCTTGTTTTGGAAGGTTTGCCCGGTTTGGGTATTCAGTCTGCGTCTTTGGCGCGCCCTTCTTTGCAGATATTGAAGTTGGTTTCTGCTTTCCTTTGGGAACCAATTGACCCTTATAAAATATTAGAGTTTGTTTCGCTTTCAGTCAAACCTTTAGACGACCGCCTAGCAACGGAAATTGCGAATATTATGGCTGCTTCGCCCGGTATTCGTGGCGACCGTTGGTATGCCGTAATTGGTCGCTACTTTTCAGAACTAGAAGACCGCGCCAAAACCGACTCCAGCATCAATGTCAAAACATCGCGCGATTGGTATAATTTCTGGTTCGAACGCCAACGTTATGCCATTGACCAGACCGTTCCGAAAGGAGAAGTTGTCGAAATTTTTAAACGACTACAAGAGTGGGCTTTTGCGGTTTATGACGATAGCACAGCAAAGAATAATTCAATGCTCGTTTTGAGTTCACAAGCGCGACGTATTCGGGAGTTATTGGAGGAATTGCCAGAAACTAAACTGACCAATTTAGAACTCGAACGCATTGTTCGAACGATATATGAACCTTCGCCAGTAGAATTTCAGATTTGCGAACGCGGACACTTGCCTTATACCGTGCATCCGTCGGCAATTATTGGCGAAGTAAAGAGTTTGGTTTGGTGGAATTTTATTCAAAATGAACCCATACATTTCTTTTCTCGCTGGTACAACTTAGAACGAAACTACTTACAAAACCTTGGAAATCAACTAGATACGCCACAAGACCAAAATGCGCGGCTGATTTGGCAGCGCAGTCGTCCGATATGGCATACACAAGAACGCTTGGTGCTAATTGTGCCTGATATGGTGAATGGAAAAGTGGTGCATGACCATCCGCTTTTCGGCAATTTAGAAGCCACTTTTGAGAATTTAGAAGCGATTACACTGAATATCGATAGTGATAATACGGTCGAAAATTGGGCGACTCACTTCGCTTTGCCACAGTCTATTCAAGTGCCGCATCGTCAGTTGGGTAAGCCCAAACCGTTCTTATATATTGACAATTTAGACCGCATTTCTAACCGTGATTATGAGACTTATAGTAGCTTAGATGCGCTGCTGTATTATCCCTACAAGTGGATGTTTCAATACAAAATTAAGCTGCGTCGTTCTTCTATTTTGAGTGTTGTTTCGGATAATACCTTAATGGGTAATTTAGCGCACCGTCTTTTCGAAAAAATGCTAAAAGAACCAATTCAAGATTGGAAAAAGCCAGATATTGCTACTTATATTGATAGAGAAATGATGCCGCTTTTCCAGAGAGAGGGTGCTGTTCTACTCATGTATGGGCGCGAACCAGAACGCGTTTCTTTTGTCAATCGTTTGAAAGTAGCGGCTTGGAGTTTGGTGCGGCATTTACAGCAAAATAATTGGGAAGTGGAAGCCACCGAAATGAATTTGGAGGGCAATTTTTCGAGCGCAAACATCAAAGGCATCACTGATTTAGTTTTGAAAAGAGGGGACGAATATGCTTTAGTTGATTTAAAATGGAGAGGCAGAAAGTATCGCGAAACCATCATCCGAAATGAAGAAGATTTGCAATTGGTTTTATATTCAGATTTGATAAGTCAAGGCGATAAATCGGCGCATACTTCTTACTTTATTATGCAAGATGCAAAAATGGTAGCGCGTAATCAACTCGCCTTTTCGGAGGCGGAAGCAGTCGTTCCTGATAGCGACCATGCCGCTATTCATGCACGTATTTTACAGAAAATGGAAGCAACCTATCAATGGCGTAAAGAGCAAGTCAATGATGGAAAAATCGAAATACGTTGTAAACTGACTTTGAACGATTTAGAAGATATTTACGCCGACAATGGCGACGAAACGCGCCTCATGGAATTACTCGAAATGCGCGAAGAAGACGCTAAATTTGATGACTATAAAACGCTGATTAATTTAGTGGATTAACGTAGTGGATTAACGTAGTGGTGTTACTCGTTTTTTCTAATAGCGTTCGAGGCTAATAAAATACCCTTCTCTAATGCTTAATTTTGTGTAAAGTAAATTTTGCTTAGTTTCTAAAGCCGCAGCGCGGCGATACCGTTTGTAGAAAATATTGTCATTTTTTCTACAAACGCTGTCAAGGCGCTGCCTTTCTAGATAATCAAAGCTTAATGTACAAGATAAGTAGCACACCTCAATTATTTCAGTAATTTGAAAACATCTTTTTCCGCCTATTTCCTCCAAAAAATAAGTCCGTAGCTACGGCTATGCACTGATTTTTTAAAGAAAATATACGAAAAAATCTTGTCCTCAAATTTTCCGAAATAATTAACGTGTACTACTTACTAAGGGATTTAGAAAAAAAGATGCTTCCAGAAAATAAATAGCTCTTTTTGCAACTATATAGCAGAAAATTGATTTATTATAGTGGCGTATTTCCGCTCAGCATTAGCTATTATAAATGTCGAAATTACCAAAAGAGTATCAATTTATAGACTTATCCGATTATGGTCGCCCCTTTGCTCGACTTATTGCAAATTCCTTAAAAAACACTCGATTTACGCCTATTCACGTGACTTCGTGGTTCATTATAGCTGGTCTCTTAGCTATTGTTTGCATATTTTTAGAATATTATTGGGCAGCCGCTTTTTTTCTCCTTCTCAAATCCATTTTAGACGCTGCCGATGGTGAATTAGCGCGCGTCAAAAAAACCCCTTCCTATACAGGTCGCTATTACGACTCTGTGGCAGATATTATCCTCAATTTTCTATTTTTGAGTACGATTACTTATGTCACGAGCAGTCCGATTTCACTATTATTAATCGCTTTTATAGGCATACAATTGCAAGGTACTTTGTATAATTATTACTATGTCATCTTGCGAAATACCTTCAATGGAGATAAGACAAGTCGCATTTTTGAGACCGAAACACCGACCGCTATGCCTGGTGAAAAACAGAAACACGTCAACCTTCTGTTTGGTATGTATAATACTTTATATCGCGTTTTTGACCGCACTATTTACTATCTAGACAAAGGAGCTGTCAATAGTCAGCATTTTCCAAAATGGTTTATGACCGCCGTTTCTGGCTTCGGTTTGGGTTTTCAATTGTTATTGATTGGAATACTTTTAATCTTAGATATGAAAGCACATGTTTTGCCTTTTTTTATCGCCTATTCGGGTTTTATTTTTGTTTTTATTGGGCTTCGCAAATGGATTAATCGACATTAAATAAAACTAATTTATGCCTACTTTTTAACACCCACTGAATGCTTCCTTTTCAACTATTTTTACCTTTCCACGTTGTATTATTCATAGCTATTTATTAGCTTCTAGCTCCCTAATCTATCGTAGTCTTGACGACCAAGCGCATTTTTTGTCGGAAAATTTAATCCAAAACAAGCATTTGTGCGTTATTTATTGTAAATTTATAGCTGAAGACAACGCTGTTAAACGTAAATTCCTATGAAAAAGAACGCTATTGTATTACTTATCACCCTGATTTTCAGTGGATTAAGTCTATCTGCACAAGAAACTTTCCAGCCGCGCCAAGCGGAATCGGGAACGAAAGGCTATGTTTATAATAAAGAATTTTCCATAGATTTTGGTCTGCAAAGTAATGGCTATTTCATTGGTGCAAACTGGGGAAAACTGCAAACTTACTACAAGACACGCTATTTTCATGTTGACTTCGGGGAGATAAAGCACCCACGTGAAGTACGCATTACGGATACTAATCCGGGACAAGTTTCGGGCGCAATTACACGTTCTTATATTTACGGAAAACAGAATAATTTATACGTTTTGCGAGCGGGCATTGGCAACAAACGCTATTTTTCTGAAAAAGCAAAACGCAAAGGCGTCGCTGTCGGTCTTAGCTATGAAGGAGGTTTGTCTTTGGGCTTAGTAAAGCCATACTATATTGATGTCAATAATCCTGAATTTTTCCCGCCCGTCATCACGTCTATCAAATATGGTGGGCAACAAGACTCGCTATTTTTACAATCTTCTCACATTATTGGTTCTTCTGGTTGGACATCAGGCTTGAGTGAAATTACACCTTATCCGGGGCTACACCTGAAAGTCGCCGCACATTTTGATTGGGGGGCATTCGATGAATATGTAAAAGCATTGGAAGCAGGTTTTCAAATGGATATTTATGCGAAAAAAGTACCGATTATGGTCGAAAATGCGTCATTAGTTGGTCAAACCATCGGAGATGTAAATAATACGCCTTTGTTCATTAATGTTTTCCTAAATTTGCAGATTGGAAAGCGAAGGTAGTTCCTTCCTAGCGTCAAGATGACAAAGGGTTTTTGATACGTTCTACAACTATCTTTCCTATTTTTGTGTTTATTTAGCTCTATATGTATTCATATAGTAGCTAAATTAGTTTTGATTTTTAGGTAAACGCGCCCGTCTATTATGTGCCGTATAACCGTCAACCGTCTATAAGAATGCTAGAATTACCAGTAGTAGATAAAAAAGAACCACGCCGTAAAAAGCCAGATTGGTTGCGCGTAAAATTGCCAATTGGTCCAGATTTTAAGCGCGTACGGGCTTTAGTGGATGAATATAAATTGCATACCATTTGCCAAAGTGGTAGCTGCCCGAATATGGGCGAATGCTGGGGCGCAGGCACAGCCACCTTCATGATATTAGGAAATACGTGTACGCGTTCTTGCTCCTTTTGTGCCGTAAAAACAGGTCGTCCGCCTGAATATGATGAGGATGAACCGCGCCGTGTAGCAGAGGCTATTCGCCTGATGGAAGTGAAGCATGCCGTCATTACGTCCGTCAATAGAGACGAGCGTAAAGACCGTGGCGCAGAGATTTGGTACGAAACCGTGCGCCTCATCAAAGAAGAATCTCCAAACACAACGATTGAAACACTTATTCCTGATGTGCGCGCCACTTGGTGGGCATTGGAACGCATGATTAGCGCAGGCCAAGAGGTTGTTTCACATAATATGGAGACCGTCGAACGTCTTTACCGGAAAGTGCGCCCACAAGCGAAGTATGCGCGTAGTTTAGAGCAGATTAAACGTACGAAAGCCTACGGCAAACGCACCAAAACAGGCTTTATGGTCGGTTTAGGTGAAACCAAAGAGGAAGTGTTCAAAATCATGGATGATTTGCGGGAGCATGATTGTGATGTGGTAACCATTGGTCAATATTTACAACCCACTAAAATGCACCTCGAAGTCGCTGAATTTGTGCATCCTGATGTTTTCAAGATGTATGAAGAAGCTGGTTTAGAACGTGGCTTTGACTTTGTGGAAAGTGGTCCCTTAGTACGGTCTTCTTATCATGCAGAGCGGCATTTAGAAGGTTTTAAGGAACAAAAATAATACTTAAAAATAAGTAACTTCTTATAATGGAAAAGCCTATTCAATTTTTGTTGGATAGGCTTTTTTGTATTTTCTATTCAAATTTACGAAGTTTTATATACTTTCAAATTAGGCAAATAATGAAAATGCTTTAAATTTAAAGTATAAACTGACATATCCATTGAAATAGCAGTTGCTGCAATAAAAGCATCAGGTAAGTCTAAATTGTGGCTTAGAGAATAATCTTTCATCAACTTTAAACCTAATGTATCAATTTTAGCATCCAAATGAACCAACTGCAATTTAGATATGCCTTTCATAAGTTTTTGCAACTCCGCTTTATTCAAAGCACCATAGATAAGTTCGCCTACAACAACTGTACTAATTGCTATATTTTCTATTCCTATATTACGCAACTCAAGAACAACTGAAGCATTGTTCTTGAAGAATTCAATCATAATATTGGTGTCACAAAGAATTATTTTCTGCCCCATGCTTTTTTGCGTAATTCGTCAGCATCAACATTTCTACCTTCCCAGATACCTGCCAACTGAAAAAAATCGTTATCTTCTTCTTTTTGCTCTATTTTTGGACTTTTTTGCTCTTCTCTTATCAATTCCACAAAATCCAATTGCTTCAATAACTCTAGCAAAAAGTCGAGTTTATTATGGTCTTTTACCTGTAATATTATTGTTTCCATTCGTTATTTTTTAATTAAAACAAATATAGCGATATATAAGTTCATTTTCAAGTAAACATCAAAAAAGGCGTTCCGAAGCCAACTCCGAAACGCCTTTTTAAATAGACATCAAATCTAATGTCTTTTATCTAAAATCTTACTTAGTAGTCAGTCAAGTTAATACTGTCGGGTTGGCGCGGATTATTTTCCGCCTGCTCTCTCTTAAAAATTATTCCGTAGCTCGGCTATGCAAGAATTTTTAAAAAAAGCAGACGAAAAATCCGCTCACGCGAACCCGATACTATTAACTTGACTGACTACTTAGCAATATCAAACGTATAACGCAACATCTCAATAATTGGGTTGCCCGTATCTGGTTCAGTATTACGAAGTAAAATGTCAATATCAATTTCTTCTGCTTCTGTTTTGTCTTTGCTATCAAAAACAATGTGAATTTCACCGCTTTCACCTGGAGCAAATGCTTTGCCTTCTGGTGCAGTTACCGTTGTACAATCACAAGCAGAAACTAAATCAATTACTAGTGGAGTATCGCCCTCATTAGTAAATTGGTACGTAATTTCACGTTTTTCGCCTTGCTTTATGGTACCAAAATCGATTTCGCGGAAGTTGAATACCATAAGTGGTAATCCACGTAAATCTTTCTTGCCATACAAGCTAGATAATTTGTGAACTGTCGGTGGGTCTTGCTTTGCTCCTTGTGGCTCCATCGAAGTAGCCGACGTTCTTGGCGCAGGCATATTATTCTTCTCTGGTGCTTTGTTCACGCCTTCATTCACTTTCTTATTACCAATTTGGATAAGGCGTTTTTCCGTCAATTTAATACTTCTCGGGCCACCAGTAATCGCAAATTCTGTACGACGATTTAATTGATGCGCAATTTCTTGTATTTCTTCGCCTTGCAGTGCATTGATATATTCTTCGGTCAATACATCGCCTACATTTAAGAAAGCATAACGAGCATTAATTTTATCGGTTATTTTACGCGGCTGCGTCTCGCCCATACCTTTGGCAACAATACGACGACGTGCAATATTACGGCTCACCAACCAACGACGTGCTGCTTCTGCCCGACGTTGAGAAAGCCCTAAGTTATAAGCATCCTTACCACGCGCATCAGTATGTGCAAACAAGTCAATCGTCATCGTCGGATATTCATTCATCAAATCCAATAAAAACTGCAAATCAGAAAATGACTCTTCCAAAATCACATCGCTATCAAACTTATACAATACATTACCTAACTCAATTGGTGTTTCTGTAACAATCTCAATTTCAACAGGCTTTGGCGTTAAATTCACCATTTCATTGAAGGTCTTATTGTCTAACAAACCAACAGTATTAAACTGAATGGTATCCGGCTCATAGTTTTCAGCCGTAGCAATAATCCAGTAAGGCTTGTCTAATTCCAGTGGAAAATCGAAATTATTACCACCTGTATTTGATTTGCTATCTGTTTTGCCTGGCGTATTGTCCACCATTTCAACCAACTGTAAAGTCACTCCTGAAAGTGGTTCTTTAGTTTTTTGGTCAAATGCCGTAACAATCAAGTCTGCAACAATCTTTTTCAGATTGATATAGTAAATATCATCGCAACAAGTCTTGCTTTTCGCAGAGCGAGTGCCCGGACGATTAGAAGCCATCAAACCCGTATATCCTTCTGCATCTAACATGAAGAACTGTTCGTCTAAGTGCGTGTTGTATCCTTTACCCATGTTGCTTGGCTCACTCCAAATTGCACCGTCCCAAGTAGTAGAAAAGATGTCTTTTCCGCCCATAGTTGGGTGTCCGTCTGAACTGAAATAAAGCGTACCATCGCGGTAAAATGGCGTTACATCATCACCAATCGTATTGATTTTTGGTCCCAAATTAACGGGGTCACCATATACATTGTCACCTTTATGTGTTGCGTAATAAAGGTCCCAGCCGCCTTCGCCGCCGTCCATATTTGATACGAAGAACAATACTTCTTTACCAAACAATTCACCTACAGCAGGATGCATTGCTGCCCAATCGCCGTTTACGCCTACCAATTCATTAGCAGGGCCATAGCCTGAACCGCTTTTATTACAAACGGCAATAACTGCTGAACCGACTTCATTACCTTGCAAAGTTTGACGGGTTACGAACATACGATCTCCATCTGGAGATAAAGCTACATTTCCATTATGGAAATCAGGACGGTTTACTTGCTCATCCAACTCTGTTGGGTCGCCCCAACCTTTGTCAGAACGACTAGAAGAAAATACTTTCACAGAAGTATTACCATCTGCTTTACCATCCAAAATTACCACTTCATCTTCTATCAAAGATGCGAAATACATGGTTTGACCATCAGTAGAAAGTACAGGTGAGTATTCTGATAATTTAGAATTTACGTTTTTACCTGCATTGGTAATCGTTAAATTTTCAGGTTCTGGAGCAATTTTCGCAAACTCGGCTCCCGAAATCTCATTTTTCGCCAACTCTTTCCACATATCATTCGTACCTTCTTTGATGTAGCGTTCAAATTCCTTAATCGCTTCATCCGGCTTTTCCATCATCTTCAGAGAGCGCGCATAATTGAAACGACTTTCTGTATATTTATTTTTCTTGTCGCGTTTCAATGCATTACCATAGTAACGCGCTGATTTTTTGTAATCTCGCAACATATAAGACAAGTCCGCAATTTTGATGGCAATATCATAATCCTTTTGCTCATCATAGGCTTTTTGATACCATTCTACGGCATTGTAATAATCTTTTTCCTCCAATTTCTCCTCAGCAGTACGAACCATGGTCGCAAAAGTCGCTTTGTTAATCGGCTGTGCTAGCATCATCACCGCTGCCATCCATACAAAAGAGAGTGTTAGAATTGATTTTTTCATAATTTTTATCATCTAGTTTACTAGAAACTTTTGGTCAATAATTAGACGTTTAAGATAGGCATATTGCCATAAAGAGAAACGAAAAATTAGGCTAAACTGTTGTTTTTTCGCCCAATTTTGACATTTTCTTAAAGAAAGAATAGTAAAAAGATATTCCATATTAAAAAACATGGAATATCTTCCGCTATTGCTATTATAATTTAGGACAGAAAATCGCTGGTGGTACATCTGGTTTTTTGTACACTTTTCCGATGTACGAAACCGCTAATTCGAAAGCACCGTAACCATTTGTTACATCAGAAATAGAGCCAACAGGCACATCGTAGGCGATGCCTACGCGCCAGTCATTATAATCTACACCTAATAATACTTGCAAATCGCGACCAAAACGGTGACCTAAACCACCACGTAAAGTCAAGGGACTTTCTGGGTCTAATTTATAACCAGTCCACACTTGCAATGCACCTTCGCTTTGAGAAGCAATAGTGGTGTACATCGCCTGCGGCTGAATAGAAAATTTATCGCTAATCTGACGCTCATAAGCTAAATGACCAATGAAACGCAATGGTAATTTCTCCGAGTCAATGGTTGGTTTACCTATACTTGTCGGCGTCAAACCAACAATACTTGGCAAATTAACGCGATTATCAGGAGATAATAGATGCGCCATATTTATTCCAATATTGAAGTTAGAAACTTTGTCAATCTTCGTTTTGAATAGCAAACCAATATTCAAGTCAAAATCACTTACATTTTTATCTTGATTAGTTGTATTGATAGCTGTTTCATCTGTATTTCCAAATGCCAAGTCTCCAGCAGAAGATAATCCACGACTAGATTGTCCGCCTTGCACACCCAATGAAATCGTTTGTGTCCCTTTTTTGTCTAACATATAGTGTAAACCCGCAGCCAATTGGAAAGTCGTTACATTCAATCCTCCTGTGCCTGCTTTATCGGAAGCAAACATTAAGCCTGCACCTAGCCACGCTTTTTTTCCAAGCATTAACAAAGGGGCATCAATACCAATGGTAGGTGTTTTATATGTTCCATTAAATGCTCCGAAACCAGAAGTTCCGCCACCAATGCCCCATTGGTCGCGATAAATGCCGGAAATACGGTAAGTGCCTTCATAAGCACCTGTATTAGCTGGGTTTAGATGCATCGGCGCCATGTCGTACATGGTAAAGTGCAAATCTTGAGCACTCATAGTGCCAATAAACAGCGTGAAAATAGCTGATAAAAGTAATTTGCTTATTTTCATAAAAGGAAAATTTTTTTCAACTAAACTTAGAAATTCTGAAACCATCAGACGAAAAATAGCTTCACTTTTCGTTTCAACGGTTAACTCTATACTTAGAAGCGAATTTATGGTTTTTATTCTATTCAAAGCCGAAAGATAGCCAAACTTTTTAAAATACGTTTTTTAAGAGCAAAAAAATACGTTTTTTGATAGCTATTTGCTAATTTAACACCGAATGAAGTGCGGATAAGTCGGACGTTAGACTTCTTTTCTCACATAACAATCTTCCAAATGGTCATTCACCAAACCCATTGCTTGCATGAATGCATAAGCCGTAGTCGGTCCTATAAAACTCCAACCTCGCTTCTTCAAATCTTTACTCAGTGCAATACTTTCCGGCGTTTTCGTAATTTTAGCGAGCGTATCGTAAGTAAAAGTCGTGGGACGATTTGCAGCATCGGTTTTCCAAGACCAAAAGTAGGCTGATAAACTGCCGAACTCTTCACGCAGTACGATTGCCTGCTTTGCATTATTTATCGTGCTTTCTATTTTTTTTCGATGCCGCACAATGCCTTTATCTTGTAATAAGCGTTCGACGTCTTTTTCAGTGAATTTTGCTATTTTTTCAAAATCAAAATCAGCAAAAGCCGCACGAAAATTATCGCGTTTTTGTAAGATTGTCCACCAACTCAAGCCTGCCTGAAAGCCTTCTAAACATATTTTTTCAAATAAGCGAATATCATCCGTCACGGGTCTCCCCCACTCCTTGTCATGATATTTGATGTAATCTGCATGGCTGCCAGCCCACCAACAGCGGCATTTGCCGTCGTCGCCTAATAATATGCCTTCGGGTAGTTTTTTCATTTGTTAATATTGCAGACTTGTAAAGTAATATCATAGCGTAAACGTTCGCTAATCCATTGATTTACAAGACATTAATTATTCTCTATTTGTGCTGCGAATGTATCTATTTTTTTTCAAAAAATAAGCATCTAAACTTCTTAAAAACAGTGCCCATTTGTCAATTCCCTACTTTTTGCAGCGAATAGCACTTTACTTGCAGCCAATCAGCGTTATTTTTCTAGCTTTTAAAGTATCTTTATGCGGACGGAAATTATTCATTATTTCAATAATCATTTTTCATTATCAAGCATACTATTAAACAATCAGAGACAAAGCTCATCTTACTACTGGTAGGCATTTTTACGATTTTGCGCGTGTTTAATTCGCTCAAAATGTATGTCGAAAATCAAGCTCACATTGAGTTGAACACCTTTCTGTCTAGCCGTATATTAGCTTGGTTGGTGTCCATTGTTTTCGCAGTTATTATTGTCAAAACCACCCGCTATTTACTGCAAATGAAGATGGCTTGGTGGCGTATTTTCATCTTACATTTTTTAGCTGCTATCGGTATTACTTTTGTCTGGTTTGCCAGCTATATTTTACTGAATTGGGTGACTTGTCTCGACGGCAATTGCGACTCTTTAGAAGGTTTTTGGACTTGGTATTTTAATAATTTTGACAATCTGCTGAGCATGTATCTATTTGCAGCAAGTTTCACCTATGCTTGGCATTATATACAGCGCGCCAATACGCAGCGGCTACGCAATGAGGAAATGGAACGCCAACTCACACACACACGTCTCAAGATGTTACAATCGCAATTGCATCCTCATTTTTTGTTCAACACCTTGAATAGTATCACCTCTCTTATTGGCTCTGACGATGAAAAAGCACGCGATATGATTGCCGATTTGAGTGATTTGCTGCGCCAATGTCTGGATAATAATAATGGTCAAGTCATCACTTTGGCGGAAGAGATGCAACTTTTGGAAAAATATATTGACATTGAGAAAACACGCTTTGCAGAACAACTAAGCGTGCAAATAGAGGTGCAAAATGGCTTAGAAGAAGCTAAAGTACCTGCCATGTTGCTGCAACCTTTGGTCGAAAATGCCATACAACACGGCTTTTCGCGGCAGCATCCGAATTTGGCTATTCAAGTGACTATTAAAAAGGAAAAAAATCAGCTTCTACTTCAAGTAAAAGACGATGGTAAAGGGCTAGATAAGACGAGCGACACTTCCATTTTTGAGCGCGGTACAGGCTTACGAAATACGCGTGAACGCCTGCAAACGCTATATGGAGATGATTTTGTTTTTAAAGTAGAAAATGAAGAAAAAGGAGTATTGAATTATATATCACTACCACTAAGTGCCACGTAACAACTATACTATGTCAAAAAAAATACTCATCATAGATGACGAAATACTAGCTCGTCAACGTATCCGAAAGTTATTGGAGACGCAGCCAGAAGTGGAAATCATAGGAGAGTGTAATTGTGGTACAGATGCCATTATTGCTATCGAAACGCAGCGGCCAGACTTGATTTTTTTGGACATTCAGATGAAAGATATGAATGGTTTTGAAGTCTTGGAAAGTTTGACGATTAGCCCCAAACCGCTCGTTATTTTTGTGACGGCTTATGACCAATATGCGCTTCGTGCTTTCGACTTTTTTGCTTTTGATTATCTGCTAAAACCCTTTAAAGACGGGCGTTTTCAGCAATCTCTGACAAAGGCAATGAGCCAGTTAAACCAACAACCAATGGGGCAAGAAGCACAACTTTCGGAGCTATTGAATTATTTAAAAAAAGAGCAAACACCTGCGCCAGAAATGCAGCAAGCTATCCCTATTAAATTGGCGGGGCGCATCTATTTTGTCGAACCCCAAAACATTGAATATATTGAAGCAGATGGTTATTATATTGAATTAGTGGCGGATGGCAAGCGGCATTTAATCCGAGAGACTTTGAAGAAAATGTTGGATAAATTAGATCAAACAAAGTTTATTCGCATTCATCGCAGCACGATTATCAATAAAGATTTTTTGGGCGAAATTAGCAATCTTGGTTTTGGTGACGTAGAGGTCATCATGCAAGATGGCAAAGCTTTGCGCGTAAGCAAAAGTTATAAAGAAGCTTTGTTTGAGCAATTAGGGGTTTAATCCTGAGAATTGTTTATTCCTCTAATAATTGCTCCAAACCTATCCCTCGCGAGCCTTTCAATAGCAGCCAAGTATCTGACCAATCTTGCTTTTCAAACCATTCTTTTGCAGCTGCCGTATTTTCGAAACAGGTAACACGATGTCCTTTTTTCGCTGCACTAAAAGCAGCTCCAACAGCGATAATTTGCTGAAAATCAAAGCTTTCTGCTAAATTCAAAATAGCAACGTGTTCCTCTGCTTCATAGTCTCCCAACTCAAACATATCGCCCAATATTGCGACTTTTCGGGGAGCAGTCAATTGTGCAAAATTATGCAAAGCCGAGCGCATACTAATCGGGTTGGCATTATAGGCATCCATAATGATGGTCGTGCTGTCTTTTTTGATTAATTGCGAGCGATTATTGCTAGGAATATAGCCTTCTATTGCTGCCTTTATTTTGACCGAAGGCACTTTAAAATAACGCCCCAAAGCAATCGCTGACATGATATTATTGAAGTTGTAGCCGCCAATGAGTTGTGATTGTATCCTTACCATTTCGCCTTCTGCTCCTCGAAAAGCAACTTTCACGAATGGGTCAACAGCAATCAATCTAGTTTCGTAAGCCTTTATTTTTGCATCTGGATTATCGCCACGTAAATACCTGATAATCAATGAATTATCTTTTGACAATTTTTCTAAAAACAATTCATCCGAATTCACAAAAGCCAAGCCTTTATGCACTGCTAACCATTTGTAGAGTTCCGATTTTCCTTTTTTCACACCTTCTATTCCACCAAAACCTTCGAGATGAGCTTTACCAATATTGGTGATTAGACCATGCGTTGGTTCTGCAATGGCACACAGTTCGGCGATTTCGCCTACATGATTTGCCCCCATTTCGATGACGGCAACTTCCGTATGTTCAGGCATCCGCAATAAAGTCAGTGGCACGCCTATATGGTTATTAAAATTACCTTTTGTAAAGTGGGTCGGATAATGGCTAGAAAGTACTGCACTCAACAGTTCTTTGGTGGTCGTTTTTCCATTAGACCCAGTGATGCCAATGACCGGAATTTGAAACTGCAAGCGATGATGTAATGCGAGGTTTTGCAGCGTTTTTAAGACGTCTTCTACTAAAATACAACGTTTGTCTAAGAGATATTCTTTTTCATCAATAATAGCGTAAGCCGCACCCTGCGCGAGGGCATTTGCAGCATATTGATTGCCATTAAAACGGTCGCCTTTGAGGGCAAAAAATAAGCAATTAGGCGTAATTTTACGGCTATCGGTAGTAAAATCAGGCGCAGCTTGAAAGAGGGTGTATAGTTTTTCTATTGTCATTAGACTTTATGAATGAGGTTGAGTGCGATTTAAACGCAGTTGTTTTGTTCTTATTTTTCTTCTAAATGAAGGATAATTATTGATACTTTGACTGAATTTAGGAGGTAAATAAGGGCAAAAGAACAAGTTTAAAGCCGCTCAAATCTCATTCATAAAGTCTAGGTAGGGCAAAAATAAAAAACCGAATTCAACTAACAAGTTGAATTCGGTTTTTTATTTTTCTAAGCGATTAGAAAAAGCATTTTATGATGCATCATCTAATGTCTTAAAAATTATTTATAACGACGTTTCGTTTTCTTCTTCTTAGACTTGAAGTTATTTCCACCAGTATCTTCGTTGCCTACTGGACCACCTGTACGGGTCATCGCACAACGGAAACCAATAGAACGAGAGGCTTTGTCTTCATCTTTGAAGCGACGTGCACCTGGAGACAACCAGTAAGCACGGTCTGCCCAAGAACCGCCTTTATAAACGCGTGATTTGTCATTAATCAAAGTAGAACGACCGTAGTCATATAATACTTCTGATTGCTTATCACCATCTAAGTAGTTGTATGGTTGACCTACTTTGTAGTTTTCACGTTCAGCAGCTTCATCATCTTCTACGTAGCGCATTTTTAAGCGACCGAGGCTGTCTTTCTCTACTGGGCGACCATCTTCATCCAATACTTTCGTCTGGAATTTGTTACCACGGTAAGAGTTTAAGTCTTGGTCATCTACATCTTGAATAGTAGAACTAGTCAATGGACGATACAAATCGGCTACCCACTCATTTACGTTACCAGCCATGTTGTACAAACCAAAATCATTTGGCATGAACGAATTCACGGGAGCAGTAATGTGTGCATGGTCATTCAAGTTACCAGCCATACCCATATAGTCACCACGTCCACGCTTGAAGTTAGCAAGGATATCACCTTGATACTTGTCGCGTTTTTGGTAACGAACGGTGTTGCCATCCCAAGGATATAAACGACGGTCGCTGATGCGTTCATCTTTTTCACTTGTCATATTACCAATCAAACCTAAGGCAGCGTATTCCCACTCTGCTTCAGTTGGAAGGCGATAAGAAGGTAACATAATACCGTCTTCGAAACGTACTGGACGTTCGCCATCTGTTTGATAATCTTTCAAGTTTTTACGTACATCACCCGTATATTGACCAGCTAAGTAAGACTCCGTATTGAAGTTATCTTCATCTTTTTGCTGAGAATTAGGGTTCAAAATGCCGCGCTCAATCAAAATCATTTCATTGGCACGGTCTGTACGCCATTGCGAATAGTTATTCGCTTGCAACCAAGTGACACCAACTACTGGATAAAAATCGTAAGCAGGGTGACGTAAATAAGTTTCCACGAAAGGCTCGTTAAATGCTAATTCCTCACGCCATACTAGCGTATCAGGAAGGGCATCACGGTGTACCTCTGGGTAACTTTCACCAAATACACGTGATAACCAGAAAAGGTATTCGCGGTAGTCGATGTTGGCTACTTCTGTTTCGTCCATATAGAAAGAAGATACCGTTACACGACGTGCAACATTATCCCAGTCATATGTAACGTCTTGCTCGGTCAAACCCATCGAGAATGTACCTCCTTCAATGAGGACAAGATTGGGACCGGTAGCTTGACCTTCATAGTCGTTTTTTTCAAAACCGCCCCATTTTTGGTCATTGTACTTCCAGCCAGTAGTGGCAGAAGATTCTTTTTTGCCGCAGGATGCTAATAATAGTAGTAGTAGTAATAATCCTGAGCTTAACTTCAACAGCTTTTTCATTTACCTGAGTTGATTTGATGGCCTTTGAAAAGTACGTACGTATTTGTTAAAATCGTTCGTAGCGTAACTCTTTCACCTAGAAAATTACACTTCTCAAATACCTAAAATGAAAAAAAAATAACTTTTTTGAGTTTCCTGAATTTATCGCAAATGTAGTAAATTTTGCGGAAAATAAAACTAATGTTATGATTTCTAAACATTCAATCATTCATTAATTCTATCATTCATTTGTTATTAGACCTTAGATTAGACCAAAAGAGTTAAAAGATTATTAGATTTATAATCTACTTAAATTCAAATAGAAACAAGTATCAAAATCTTAAGCTCTTTAAGTCATTTGTCTAACTTACTGGCATATCAAGGCCTAAAAAAGTCTAATGCCTAATATCTTTCATCTAAAATCTAAATTCATTATTTTACCTAAATAATTGAAAGCAATCATTGTACCGTTCCGCTCGACGACGGTTTTTAACCGCATCACTATCATCAAAATTAAGTACGATTGAAATCTCATGCGCCCCTCCATAATCTAATTCTGACACGGTCACATCATAGCTATATCCAATTTTGAAAATACCTTGTCGCATCCCAACCAAACCTATTACAGCATCTGAGTTTCCGAAGGAATGACGAAACCAACCGCCCGCAAAAAACGGGCCTAGACCTGCATACACACCGGCATTGACTTGGCCTTGATCAGTCTGGCGAACATACAGCACATTCGGAGAAATGAACGTAGGCATTCTGCGTTTATTGCCCTTCTTAACAATGATTTGCATTCCTCCATGCGCACTAAATCGCTGTGGCAAGCCTTTTGTCAAATTATCATTGATAAAAAGAAAGCTTTCGTTGGGTGTATTCATGTGTTTTAAAGAAATACCACCATAAAAAGATTTGCCGTAGGCTAATAGACCTGCACCGACGTCAAACACTGACCGGTTAAAATTTTCTGGTGGAATTTCATCACTTGTAAATGGATTTCCGCCAGGGTCTGTCTCACCAGTAATTGGATCTAATTGGTCTAAAAAAGTAAGATTAAACCAATCCAAACTCACTTGATGCACGCCTGCTTCAATGCCCAATTTCAAATTAAAATCATCGGAAACACGAATACGATAGGCATAATTTGCTCCAAATCGGTTCACTTTATACAAACCATCGCCTTGATTATCCGTTTCCAACATAAAGCCAAAACCACTATTTAGCGGCTCAACAAATTGTTCATAACTGACGGCATAAGTCGTGTAGGCACTGATAGACGGCCATTGTCGCCGATAAATTGCACTCACTCTTGGGGCATAGGTATTTCCTGCAAAAGCTGGACTTAGTTGCAAAGGCGCAGCATAAAACTGGCTAAATATCGGGTCTTGTGCTTGTAGGCACAGTCCAAATGTTAAAATGATAAACGAAAGAAGTATTTGTCTTTTCATTGACGATTTTTCTTAGGTTGCTTGTGGAGGATTGAGTATGTTTGCAATACTTTCAGGAAATAAAGATATTTAGAAAAAAGTACAGCAATTCTCGGTTTAAGTAGAAAAGTGGTGTTAGCAGTCATTAACAATAAGAACTGGTATTCATTTACTTCCTACTCTATCGTAAAAAACGGGTAACACCACTCGACATTTACTTAAACCGAGAATCGCTGAAAAAAATAAGAAAAAAATAAAAGAGCTCAGTAAAACTAATTTAATAAATTAGACCATAATGCGCCGTAATTTTTTCTCCTAAGAAATTCAAAAAATCGTTGCATAGCCGTAGCTACGGAACTATTTTTTGTGTTTTTTAAAAGGAAAAAGAACAAGTATAATGGTATAAATTATTTAGTTCTTTTCACTAAGGAAAATAATTTCTTTTTCTATTTTTTTGAAACCATACAACTTTGAATATATCGCCTATTATATCGCCCCACGGTTAAAACCGTGGGCTTCCTGTCCGGGTTTTAGTACAAAAAAAGTGTTTTAAGACGCGGACAGGAAGCCTAGCGTTTTAACGGTGGGCGAAAATTAGGATATTTCATAAGTTGTATGGTTTCAAATTCTATTTTTTCTTTCCTTTGATTGAGATGTAACTTAGCTGACAATTAGCACTGTTAATTTTTTTGATTTAAAAACAGTATGCCAATCGCTACGTTTTCAGAACGCACTACAAACGAATTTATTTCCTTTGCGACGTTCCATGAAGACAAGCTAAAATTGCCATTGTTCACTATCTTTAGTGATTTATTGAGCAAAAAACTTGTCATTCTGAATAAAGCGAAGAAACAAACGCCAAAGTATGAAGAATTTATTGACCAGTCTATTTTTATGCGCTACTTTTAGCATTTTCGCACAAAATGCGACATACCTTTCTAGTCGTTTAAATTGGTCAGACACACCAATTATTCATTATAACTACCCTGATGGCGAGACTGCCGTCCCTGATTTTGAGATTTGGAGTTTTGGAGAAGCGGCTTACAATCCGGCACATCCTTCTTTGCCTTATTATAAGACGCAATTTGCGGTGCCGACACGTGGCGACATTAGAGTTACTTTAGTGAACGGCGATTGGGAAAGCTTCGATAAACCAACTTCACCAGATGATGTGGTTTTGCAAGAAAATCTTCAATTTGAAGCAAAAGTACTACAAGAACGCCAAGATTTCTTTGCGGAAGTATCCTTTATTCCGATTAGAAGAACAGCTTCTGGCGATTTTGAACGCTTGGTTGATTTTGAATTACGCGTTAATTATACACAAGGCGCGCCGATTTCGCAGAATAATCGTGATGATTATACTTATACTTCTGTTTTAGCAGATGCAGATGTTAATCCGGTGTACAAAATAGCGATTACAGAAACTGGAATGCACAAATTATCTTATCAATTCTTGGCGGATTTGGGTATAGATGTCAATAATATTGATCCTCGAAAATTACAAATCTTTGGTAATGGTGGTGGCGTATTGCCTGAACTAATTGATGAAGAGCGTTTGAATGATTTAGAGGAAAATGCGATAAAGGTAAGAGGCGAAGAGGATGGTAACTTTGATGCAGGCGATTATGTTTTGTTTTATGCCGAAAATGCCAATAAGTGGATCTATAGCGATGTGGAAGGCATTCACAACATGCAAATGAATATTTATGATACTAAGAATTTTTATTTTATAAAAGTTGGTGCAGAAAATGGTAAGCGTGTTACAGATAAAAACAATCAGTCGGGCGCAACTTATACGACCTCTCAATTTGATGATTATCAGCGTTTTGAGGAAGATGAACGAAATTTATTAGATGGACATAGCAGCAGTCAAGGTACTGGAAAATTGTGGTTTGGCGATGCCTTCATCTTACAGCGCGATAAAGACTATACGAACACATTTGATTTTCCAAATATTGTTACCAATACCCCCGCTAACTTAAAAATAGGCTTCGTAGGGCGTGCAAATTCAGGCTCTACTTACTTAAAAGCAACTATTGACGGTACTGTTCTACAGACGCCGACTTCTGGCGATGGCAGAATAAATGGCACTAATTTAGACGGACCAAACTCCGCATTTGGTAGCTATGTTACCCTTTCAAAAACTTATCAACCGACGAATGACGTGCCGAATTTGGTTTTGGAATATCCTGCCATCGGTAATAGCGAAGGTTATTTGGACTATATTCAGTTGAATGTACGCCGTGAATTGACCTTAGTTGGTGACCAAATGGCTTTTTGTGACGCAAATACGCTTGAACACAACATTAGCAAATTTGAACTATCGGGCGCTAATGATAATATTGAAATTTGGGATATCACCAATCCTTTGACGGCGCGTCATCAAAACGCTACATTGAGTGGCTCAACCCTTTCTTTTGGTACTGATACCGAAAACTTGCGCCATTTTATTGCTTTTAATCGCAATGCGGCACACTATACACCAGAAGCAATTGGACAAGTTGCTGCGCAAAATTTACACGGCATTACAGATGTTGACTTGGTCATCGTTTATCACGAAAACTTTGCCGTTGAAGCGCAAGCTCTTGCTGACCACCGTGCCGAACATAGCGATATGGAAGTCGTATTGGCAGAAGTTTCGCAAATATATAATGAGTTCTCATCAGGTCGTCAAGACATTGGTGCGATACGAGAATTGGGCAAAATGCTCTATGAGCGCGACCCAGAACGTTTCCGCTACATGTTACTTTTTGGCGATGGTTCGTTTGATGCGCGGAATATTAATGGAGTCGAAAATCCGCATAATTATATCCCAATTTTTGAAACGGCAAATAGCCTTAGCCCAATTAGCGGCTTCCCTTCTGATGATTATTTTGGTTTAATTAGCGAAGGCGAAGGCACTACTTCTTTGACAGGTCGTCTAGATTTAGGTATTGGACGTATTCCTGTCCGCACCGCTCAAAATGCACAGCAAGTTGTTGATAAAATCATCAATTATGACAGTTCTCCAAATACTTTAGGTGATTGGCGAAACCGCGTTACTTTTGTTGCTGATAATGGCGACGGCAATGTACACCTAGATAGTACTGATCAAATAGCGGAGTCTTTACGCTTAAAAAATAAAAACGTCAACCTCAGTAAAATTTACCTCGATGCCTTTCAACGCGTAGCCACTACGGGTGATGCGCGCGTACCGGGCGCAACCGCAGCACTTAATCGCGACATGTTCCGTGGTGTATTGGCAGTAACTTACCTCGGTCATGGTGGTGGAAAAGGCTGGGCACAAGAACGTGTTTTACAGTTTGAAGATATTAATGGCTGGCGAAATTTTGACCGCTTGCCTGTGTTTATTACCGCAACTTGTTCCTTTGCAGGCTTTGATGAATCAACATTTGTGACGGCTGGTGAGCGTATTTTATTAAATAGTAAAGGTGGTGGCGTCGCTTTGTTTACAACGGTTCGTCCAGTTTATGCCAACTCTAACGCAAAATTAACTCGTGCATTGACTGATACTTTGTTTTTGAAATTTAATGAAGAAGTATTCCCTATTGGCGAAGTGATGCGCGTAGCGAAAAATAACAGTAATGCCGGTAATACCAACTCTCGTAAATTTATGTTGTTGGGCGATCCTTCTATGAAATTAGCCTTGCCAGAATATAATGTAGTAACTACTAAAATCAATGATTTACCAGCAACAGGTAGCATTATTGACACCATTAGAGCCTTACAAAAAGTAACGATTGAAGGCGAAGTACGCGATAGAAATGGCATACTAATGGAAAATTTTAACGGCATCGTTTATCCAACTTTATTCGACAAAATAAAGATGAATGAAACCTTAGGGCAAGATTCTGCAAGTCCTGTTTATGACTTTTTAACGCAGAATAACACCATTTTCAAAGGACGCGCAAGTGTGACAAACGGTGTCTTCCAATTCACTTTTGTTGTACCAAAAGATATTGATTACGAATATGGCCTTGGTAAAATTAGCTACTACGCTGCTGATGAAACGACCTTAATGGACGCTTCTGGTAGTAGCTGTGATATTATCATTGGAGGTACTGACCCTAACGCTTTGGCAGATGATGAAGGACCAGAAGTAGAAGTATTTATGAATACTTGGGAATGGGTATTTGGTAGCACAACTAGTGAAAATCCAACGCTTCTTATTCGTTTAGCAGATAATAATGGCATCAATATCGTAGGTAATAGTATTGGACACGATTTGAATGGCGTTCTGGACAATAATACCCAGAATACTTATAATCTTAACGATTTTTATGAAGCTGATTTGGACGATTACACAAAAGGTACCGTTCAATATCCACTTTCTAATATCCCTGAAGGCGTACACCAAATCAAAATAAAAGCTTGGGATGTAGCCAACAATTCGGCAGAAGGATTTACGGAATTTGTGGTTGCCAACTCCGAAAATATGGCTTTGGAACATGTTTTGAACTATCCTAATCCGTTCACCAACTCGACTTGCTTTATGTTCAACTACAATCAAGCCGGCGCGATGGATGTACAAATTGATATTTACACGATTAATGGTCGCTTGGTAAAGACAATTCAAGAGAATATTATCGTGGCAGGTGGGCGTTTAGACCGCGACAACTGCATACAATGGAATGGACGCGATGATTTCGGTGACCGTTTGGCAACAGGCGTTTACTTGTATAAAGTACGCTTACGCAATACGGAAACAGGCGTGCAATCATCAAAAGAAGAAAGCCAGTTTGAGAAATTGGTGATACTAAAATAATACGATGTCGGATGTACGATGTACGATTTACGACACACTGCAAAAATCAAAAAGTAGTGCGGTCGCACATCGTATGTCGTAAATCGTACATTGAAATCATCTTTTTTCATAAAAAAACGCAATTTTAACAATATTTTAAAATTTCAGCGTTTTAGGAAAGGTTGGTTGCTAAGGCAACGATGAAAAAATAACTTATAACATCTTGCTGTTTCTTTTGTCCTTATTTTTTACTTTAAAATCAGTCATAGTATCAACAATACTCCCTCTTTTAAAGTAAATCTAAGACCAAAATAATTCACCAATCTTGTTATAATTTATTCTTTCAACGTTCCTAAGGCAACGGAAAAGAACCGACACCAAGTAGTTAATGATTGAATAATTCATACATTAAAAAATGTAGGCAAGTATTTTTTGTTCTATAAATAATTGATAATCAAATGATTAAAACTTATTAATAGAAACAATTATTCAAGAAACCTACGAGTTAAAAAACAAACGCTATATTTGCGATCTCATTAAAAGAAAAAAACGTAGCCTATCTCATGAAGAAGTTACTATTTAGCACACTTTGCATTTTATTTTTCGCGGGCGCAGCTACCGCACAGTTCGGTATTAATTGCGATTTACGTGACGGCGTATATTACGTTACAGGAACGGAAAACGTAGAATGTCCGAACACTGTCGTAACAGCAGTACCATTCCTTCGTATCGCAGCTGATGCACGTTCTGGCGCACTCGGTGACGCTGGTATCGGTACATCTCCCGACGCGAATGCAGTTCACTTTAACGACAGTAAGCTCGTTTTTGCAGACCGCACAGTTGGTATCTCTGCTACCTACACGCCTTGGTTGCGTGCTTTGGGTTTGAATGATGTTTCTATCGCTTATTTGACTGCATATACGCAGTTGGATGAGTTCCAAACATTGGGTTTTGGCTTACGCTACTTCTCTTTGGGTGATATTCAATTTACCGATGAAAACGGTCAGCCAGTAGGTGCTGGTCGCCCGAATGAATTTGAAGTAAAAGCTTCTTATTCTCGTAAATTAAGTGATAAATTTTCGGCTGGTATCGGCGCGAAATTTATCTACTCTAACTTGGCTTCGGGTCAAACAGTAGCAGGTACAATCATTGAAGCAGGTACTGCTTTCGCAGCAGATATCTCGTTCACCTACCGCACACCAATTTCTTTAGGTGATAAAGAAACGAATTTGATGGCTGGTTTAGCTGTGACCAATGTAGGTTCTAAAATTACTTATACCAATGCAGCCAATGGTGATAAAGATTTTATCCCTACGAATTTAGGTCTTGGTGCAGGTTGGGAAATTCAATTAGATGATTTCAATAGCATTACTTTTGTTGCTGATGTCAATAAATTATTAGTACCAACGCCATGTATCGGTGACGACTGCGACCCGAATGGTGACGGTATTTCTGATGATTGGAGACAACAATCTCCTATTCAAGGTATTTTTTCTTCTTTCAATGACTCACAAAGTAAAGGTGGTGAACTGAAAGAATTATACTACAGCACAGGTGTAGAATACTGGTACGATAAGCAATTTGCAGTCCGTGCAGGTTATTACTACGAGCACCAAACGAAAGGCGCACGTAGTTACTTCACCGTAGGTTTAGGCTTAAAATACAATGTATTCGGCTTGAATTTCTCTTACTTAGTGCCTACGTCTAACCAACGTAATCCTTTAGATAATACCCTTCGCTTCTCGCTTTTGTTTGACTTAGGCGCATTAGAAGGCGAATAAATCGTTAACAGAGGACATTTTCCACTTTAACAAATAATAAAAAGCCGCTTGCTTCCATTGGAGTAAGCGGCTTTTTTTGTATCCCGTAGTTCCTGCTACGGAGTCGTGCCCTAGCGAAAGTCTCTATTTATCTCCTCTAAAATTGTCAAAAAAAAGTCAATCCATTTTTTACTAGGCCATTTCTCCACAACTTTCCTACCTTTGCGGCCACTCATTAGGGGTGCTTATTTAATTAGAAATGAAGAATTTTCAATTAAACAGGCTGAGATAATACCCTTCGAACCTGCTCGGGTTATGCCGAGAAGGAAAATGAGAAACGTTTTGAAATTGTATATTGATATTTGAATATTGATTATTCTGCTCTAACGAATACCAATCTAGGTGTTCGCTTAAACAGCAATAAATCAATATACAATAATCAATAGTCAATCAAAAATCGCTCTCCTTTGGGTCGAGTTGAAAAACGGCTGCGAAACCCCTTTGCAGTTGATTATTCAACATTCGGTAAATAATTGTTCGTGTAGTAAGTCACTTACTATCAATGAGTTACGTTCAATTATTCACCAATTACTATTCACTATTCACATGAAAAAATTAGTACCAACACTAGCACTTTTGCTATGCTTTGTGGCCACACTTATGGCCCAAAAACCCGTCCTCTCTGGGCGTGTTCTAAACACAGACAATGAACCATTAATTGGCGCAAGTGTCACCGTTCCTTCTTTGAAAAAAACGACGATAACTAATGAAATCGGGCAATATTTGATAGAAGATATGCCTTACGATACCTTCACCGTGACCTTTAGTTATGTCGGCTATGAAGATGCCGTCCGCACCACAAAAACACTTCGTGGCACAGGCAAAACGATGCTCAATATTCAATTGCAACCAAAAGTATATGCTTTTGATGAGCTAATAGTAAGCGCAACACGTGCCGGCGAAACCACGCCATTTTCCTACACCAATATCGAAAATAAGACGATAGAAGAACGTAATTTGGGGCAAGATGTCCCCTATTTACTACGCTTTACGCCCTCTACCGTCGTGACTTCAGATGCAGGCACAGGTATTGGTTACACCGGCATTCGCATACGTGGCGTTGACCCGACGGGCGTGAATGTGACCATCAATGGTATTCCACTTAACGATTCGGAAAGTCAAGGTGTTTTTTGGGTAAATATGCCTGATTTTTTGAGTTCGACGAATAATATTCAAGTACAACGCGGGGTCGGTACGTCAACTAATGGCGCGGGTGCTTTTGGTGGTTCTATCAATATGAATACCGCTCAATTGAACCGCGACCGCTACGCCGAAGTCAATGGAACCATCGGTTCTTTTGGCACTCGAAAAGCGAATTTGCAGTTGGGTTCAGGCTTGATAAAAGATAAATTTGTGGTAGAAGGCCGCCTATCTAATATCGTTTCTGATGGCTATATTGACCGTGCTTCGGTGGATTTAAATTCCTTTTTTGTGTCCGCCGCTTATATCGGCAAATCGTCCTCGCTGCGCGCCAATGTATTCTCTGGACATGAGGTGACTTATCAGGCTTGGAATGGCGTTCCTGTGCAATATGCGGATGATGAAAACTTACGAACCTACAATTCTGCGGGCTTAAATCGCCCCGATATGCCGCACCCAAATGAGGTGGATGATTATATGCAAACGCATTACCAACTCCTTTATAATCAGCAACTTACGAAGAATGTAAACTTAAATTTAGCAGGGCATTATACGCGTGGTAAAGGCTTTTTTGAATTGTATGAAAGCGATGAAGATTATGCGGATTTTAATTTGACCCCAGAGTTGGTAGATGAGGTTTTATTTATTCCTTCGACCGACCCGGAGGCTATTCAAAATTGGATAGTGCAAGACGGTATTAGCGTCTATACAGAAGGTGTTTTGGAGAATGGCGACAGCTTAATCAAAGCTACTTATCAGATTGACCACAGCGATTTAATTCAGCGCAGATGGTTGGATAATCACTTCTATGGCGCCACATTTGGCTTGACTTATTCTAGCAATTCTAATCGCTTTCAAAGCATTTTAGGCGGTGCGGTCAATCAGTATTTGGGTGGACATTATGGGGAAGTCATTTGGACAAAAAATGCAAGCAATCAAGATGACGTAACGCGCTATTATGAAAGTGATAGTGAAAAGACGGAAGCGAATGTGTATTGGAAAAATAGCTATAATTTCAAGCCAGCTTGGACGGCTTTTGTGGATGTGCAAGTGCGTAATTTGAATTATAGCGGAATGGGTATTGATAATGATTTGAATGCCATTAATTTTAACGATAAACTCACTTTTTTCAATCCTAAAGCTGGTCTTTTCTGGAAAGCATCGGAGCAAACTAACGTATATACGTCTTTTGCAGTAGCGAATAGAGAACCGAATAGAGGCGACTATATTGATGCGCCGGGCGGTGTCATTCCAATGCACGAAACACTTTACGATACAGAAATCGGTGTGCAACAAAGTTGGGAAAAAGCGGCATTGAACGCCAATTTATACTACATGAACTACAAAAATCAACTCGCGCCAACGGGTGCTTTGAATGATGTAGGCGCAGGTATTCGTCAGAATATTGATGCCAGCTATCGGGCAGGTATTGAGTTGCTTGGTTTGGTACAAATTACGAAAGCATTATCTATTAATGCCAACGCTACCTTCAGCCAAAATAAGGTCGGCGCATTCACTGAATTTGTAGATAATTGGGACACTTGGGGACAAGAAACGGTGGAACATACCAATACTGATTTAGCTTTTTCGCCTAACTTTATTGGCGCAGCAGAAATCGCTTACTCTATTCTACAAAACACTGATAATCAAGACTTTACTGCTGCCTTATCTTTAAAAAGAGTAGGCGAACAATACTTGGATAATACCTCCAATGCCGCCGCAAAATTAGAAGCATACGGCTTTGCTGACTTACGTTTGACTTATACATTACGTCCGAAAAAAGTGGCACAAGAAGTGACGATTAATTTCATCACACGTAATTTGACCAACGCACAGTTTAGCACCTTTGGTTGGATATATCGTTTCCAATCAGCGGGCTATAATCCAGTCGCTGACGACCCCTATGCACGTCGTGAAGGCGCAGAAGGACAGTATAATTTGACGGGTTTATATCCGCAGGCAGGGCGCAACTTTTTGCTAGGCTTATCGGTTCGATTTTAACCACTGATAACTAGAATTAGATAGGATTAGACACGGATTGGACGGATGAAACGGATTTAAGTAGGTCGAGTACTAAATGCGCCTGAGCTACTTGAATCCGTTTTATCCGTCTTATCCGTGTCTAATCCTATATCAATAGCTATCCTGTTGGCAATCCTACCAAGCCGCCACATCATCATCCGCATGCCGTGGGTCAGCCGCGCCCACTAAGCGACCATCTGGTTGTACCAAAATAGCTTTGACTAAGCCAATACGTTCTTTATCTTGAAAAACATGTCCCATTGCTTCCAATTTTTGGCGCGTCTCTGTCGGCAATCCTGCTGCTTCCAACATCACCGTATTGGGTAGCCACTGATGATGAAAACGGTCTGCTTCCATCGCTTCTTGCAAGGTCATATTAAATTCAGCCACATTTGTAAACACTTGAAAGACAGAAGTAATAATCGTACTACCGCCTGGAGTACCAAGCACCATGAATAATTTCCCGTCGCGTTCTACGATAGTTGGTGACATACTACTTAGCATTCTTTTTTCGGGTTGAATGGCGTTCGCTTCTGCGCCCACTAAACCGAAAAAATTAGGTGTGCCGGGCTTGGAACTAAAATCATCCATTTCGTCATTCAGCAAAAAACCGGCCCCTTGTACAACTACTTTTGAGCCATAATTCAAATTCAAGGTCGTGGTCACACTTACGGCATTGCCTGCACCATCTACTATTGAAGTGTGTGTTGTTTCAAAACTTTCGGGCATTAAATTAAAATCGCCTGCTAATATCGAATCGCTTTTGGAGGCTTTATTCGGGTCAAAATCTGCCATTCGACCACGCAAATAAGCAGGGTCAAGCAGCGTATCTAAAGGCACTTCATAGAAATCGCTGTCGCCCAAATGTTCGGCACGGTCAGCGTAAGCCCGACGTTCGGCTTCTACGATGGCATGAATGGCTTCGGGCGAATGAAAACCGTATTTTGCCAAGGGTACATCTTCCACCATTTCCAAAATTTGTAGCAAAGCCACTCCCCCACTCGATGGCGGCGGCATAGAAATAATTTTAAAATCTTTGTAATCACCAATGATAGGTTCGCGCCATTTGGCCTCGTATTTTGCCAAATCTTCGTGCGTAATTAAGCCATTTCCACGCTGCATTTCTGCCACCAAATAATCGGCTGTTTTGCCTTTATAAAAGCCATCAAAGCCATCTTTCGCAATGCGTTCTAAAGTCGCTGCCAAGTTCGTTTGTTTTAGATAATCGCCTGTCTGCCAAGGACTTACCTTTAGCAAAGCATTGTCTTCACTATTGTAGCGTTTGAAATCTGGTGCATATTTATTCAGCCGTTCGGCTTCTACTTTTGTGATTTGAAAACCCTCTTTTGCTAAGGCTATAGCTGGCGCAATCAAGTCCGAAAAAGGTAATTCCCCATAGCGTTCATGCGCTGCTATCATCCCTGCTACCGTGCCTGGCACACCAACTGACAAGTGCCCATACAAACTCACACTATCCCGCACATTTCCGAGGCTATCGAGATACATATCGCGCGAAGCGGCAAGCGGTGCTTTTTCGCGATAATCGAGTGCAGCAGCTGTTCCATCAGCTAGACGAATGACCATAAAACCACCACCACCGATATTTCCAGCACGCGGATAAACGACTGCTTTCGCAAATTGAACGGCAATAGTCGCATCAATAGCGTTGCCGCCTTTCTGCAAAATATCCTTTCCTACTTCAGAGGCTAATGGATGCGCAGAAACGACCATAGCCGTGTCCGCTGTTGCGTTTTTTTGAATGTCGTAAAGTGGTGCATTTTCCACTATTTCGGCAGAACTGCATTGCGACAAAAGGACGCTCAATGTACCTAAAGCAAAGAGCTGTAACAAATGTCTGATTTTTTTAATTTTATAATTTTTCATATTTATAACAACTTGGCACTGTGTTTGAAATATAGTAACTATCATTATATGAAACACTTCATGCCTTCCCTTGCGAGGGAAGGCATTCCACTTTTTTTACATTTAAATACCCTAATTAACATCGGTTATACCTTAGCTCTTTTCGAGCAAATAGGTTTCATTTTTGGCTCAAAGAAATAAGTTTTTTCTTTTGAAATAACTTAAAGATGGAGGCTCATCGTACAGTCTTTACATTTATCTCTGGTGGAGTAAATGCGGCTGTACGAGCTTAGTAAATTCCGCTTTGCGACTGAATATTATTCACTCCAAATTCATTATTGCAAAGCGTTTAAGAATAAGTTTGGTTAATTATTTTCATGGTTATGTTGTTGTGTCATCAGCGGTTTTCGTTGATGACACTTTTTATTTTATGATGGGCATTTTTTTGGTGGATGGTGGACGAATGGACTGCATTATGTAGAAAATCAAAGCCCTTCTGAAAAATGTTTCACATCCTTAATTGATTGATTATCAGCCTCTTATGAAGCCTTTCAAAATCTCCTCTTCAATACTAGCTATTATATTGCAAAGAAACCCTATTTTCGCGTAAAATTTGCCCGCCATGAGAGCTAATAATGGAATTATTGATTTTTAGAATAATGGAATAGTTTAAATATTTCCAGTCGTTCTCACCTTCAATCATTCATTCATTGCCATTACACTATGCACCACGAAATTAAGCATATTTAAAAAGAATGAGCGAAACTAAGAAAAAAGACGTAAAACACGTCGCAATTGCCGGAAATATCGGCGCAGGAAAAACCACGCTTTGCACGCAACTCGGCAAGCATTTCGGTTGGGAGGTTCAGTATGAAAGTACAGACGATAACCCTTATTTGAGTGATTTCTACCACGATATGCAGCGGTGGGCCTTCAATTTGCAGGTGTATTTCCTCAACTCGCGTTTCCAACAAATTTTAGACATCCAAAGTGGTGATATTGCCGTCGTGCAAGACCGCACGATTTATGAAGATGCGCATATTTTCGCGCCCAACCTACACGATATGGGCTTGATGTCTTCCCGCGATTTTGAAAATTATTTTACGCTTTTCAAAACGATGATGCGCCAAGTTACTGCACCGGATTTATTGATTTATTTGCGGGCAGATATTTCGACTTTGGTTTCTCATATTCAGTCGCGTGGCCGCGATTATGAGGGCAGTATGAGTTTGGATTATTTGAAACGTTTGAATGAACGTTATGAAAATTGGATTAGCAATTATGATGAAGGAAAATTGTTAATTATTGATGTCAATAACATTGATTTTTACGATAATCCCGAAGATTTAGGCAAGGTTTTAAACTTGGTTAAAGGCGAATTGCATGGCTTATTTAATGAATAATTTTAGACCGATAGACGGTTTTACGGTCGCCTCGATTGATGGTGGACGGCATGACTTATACGCTGTTGTATAAATAGATTAGAACATGCTTTTTAGCAGCATTATAAATACCAAGAAGCCCGATTTGCTTGTGCAAACCGGGCTTTTGTAAATCGGTTATGTGAGGGAGGTATGTTGTAATCGTTAATGGTTGGACGATGGATTGTATAAACTATAACTAACTGACTAATAGCACATTAGCACTTATTCATTACTAGGGTAATTGGGTGGATGCCACTTCCTCGACGGGTGTGGTAGCAAACCAATTTTGGGCAAATTCGGGAAGCATTTCTACTGTTGCATCTGCGCCATAAAATAGGACGCTAAATAATACTCCATGAAACAAAACAGTCGCTAATAGCGCCGTTGTGCGGCGCAAAATGGCTGCTTTCTTAAATTTTTTTTGGTTCATCATATCACTATTTTAATTTTGAGCACCTAAAACGTGGCGCGTATTTATTTTAGTATAATGGAGTGCCTATTTTTTGAAAATTTTATGCGCTGCAAAGCACCAAAGTTGTCTATAATTCGTAATTTTTTAATTCCTAATCAACATGACACTTCAAGAATGGCAAGCTGCCGGAAAAACATTCAATTATAAAGGACATGACCTCTTTTATAGAGAAGACGGTGCGGGAGAGGTTTTGTTACTCGTTCACGGTTTTCCGACGGCTTCTTGGGATTGGGAACGCATCTGGAATGCCTTGACGAAACGCTATCGTGTGATTGCTTTGGATATGATTGGTTTTGGTTTTTCGGCAAAGCCGGCGGCTTATCATTACTCCCTGATTGACCAAGCGGATTTGCACGAAGTTTTTTTGGAAAAAATGGGCATTAAGCAAGTACATATATTGGCACATGATTATGGCGACACGGTGGTGCAAGAAATGGTGGCCCGTTGGCAAATGCGACGCAACAATAAAGTACAAAGCTTTGATATTCAGTCAATTGCGTATTTGAATGGCGGTATTTTTCCGGGGCAGCATCGTCCGCGTTTTATTCAAGATGCGCTGGCTTCGCCGCTTGGAAAATTTTTAAAATATTTCTTGGGACGCAATTCTTTAGCACGTACTTTTCGTGATATTTTTGGTAAAAATACGCAACCAACCGAAGCGGAATTAGATGATTTTTGGGCATTAATGGACTATAATAAGGGTCGAAATGTGCTGCCCAAATTGATAAAATATATGCACGAACGCACTAAAAATAAAGTGCGTTGGGTAGAAGCATTAAAACAACAGGCAATACCTCAAATTCATATCAATGGCGCAGCTGACCCAATTTCTGGCGCACATGTGGCCGATTATTACAGGCAGCATATTCCGCAAGCGAACGTTGTGCTTTTGGAAGGTATCGGACATTATCCGCAAGTGGAAGATGCGCCGGGCGTTTTGCTGGCGTATTTTGAATTTAGAGTATAGATTTTTTCCTACATTTGTGCCTTCATTTTGATATTACTCTTCAAATAAAATAAACTTTTAAGCATGTTAAAATATTTAGGAATAGCAATAGCATTCATTTTTTCAATTGTTCTCTTCTCCTCTTGCAACAAAGATTTGACCCCCGCAGAACAGTGGGATGCTGATATTGCTATCATTACGCAACATATCGCCGATAATAATTTGGATATGATAAGAACCGATAGTGGTTTGCATTATACCATTACAGAAGATAGTGGAAATTCGGAATATGCGACCATTAATTCTACCGTCACCGTGCGGTATAAAGGCTACTATTTAGACGGTGTTGTTTTTGATGAAACGGCTGGTTCTGATTCTATTGAATTTCCTTTGTCTAACCTCATTTTAGCTTGGCAAGAAGCGATACCTTTGATGCCAAATGGCAGTAAATTGACCTTGATTGCACCTTCGGCATTGTGCTATGGTACAAATGGTGCGGGTTCTATTCCACCGAATACAGTATTAATGTTTGATATTGAATTAGTGGATTTTTAAGCGACGGTGGACGTTAAATGGCCGCTGCGCTTGACGGTGGACGGTGTGACGCTCACTTCGTCTTCCACCATAAGCCATTGATTATCAATAGGATAAAAAGCCTCTCTAATAATTTAGGGAGGCTTTTTTATTAATTTCAAGATTAAAACCTTCCACCGTCCAACCGTCTATCATCCACCGTAAAATCGTCCACCTTTATTTAATTTCACCTCGTTTTCCGAGTTCTATGACTTGCAAATTTCCGATTTTTCCCGCTTCGACTTCAAAGCGCACAATCGTCTTCATTTTATGCCAACCGTGATTGCCAGCAGCACCGGGATTGATGTGTATTAAACCTAGCTTCGGGTCAGGCATGACCTTCAAAATATGCGAATGTCCAGTAATAAATAAGCCCGGCGGATTAGCTTGAATAAGCTCCCGCACTCGTTTATTATAACGCCCTGGATAGCCACCAATATGTGTCATAAATACATCTAAGCCTTCGCAATCAAAACGTAAGTCTTCGGGAAAAGTCGCACGCATTTTTGCATTATCAATATTTCCATAGACCGCTCGAAAGGGTTTAAAGGCTTCCAATTTTTCGACAATTTCGAACTGCCCAATGTCGCCGGCATGCCAGATTTCATCGCATTCTGCAAAATATTTGAACACGCTTTCTTCCAAATGACTGTGTGTGTCTGAGATTAATCCTATTTTTTTCATAAAACAATGATTGAATGATGGAATGACAGAATGATTGAATATTGTCCACCGCTTTCGCGCAAAGAACGAATAATAAAACAAATAGTCAAAAATTAGCGTAGAATAAGCGCAGGGTTAAAAAACTTTGCTGCTGCGCTATTACAATTTACCAAATACTAACAACTATATCATAGATTTGCCCTATTATTGCGCAGCAAAAAAACAGCTATTTTAGGTTTAAGTAACGAATAGTGGTGTTACTAGTTTTTTATTAAAAAGCTCGTTATTAATCAATATTCGTTCTTTACCATTAATGACTGGCAACACCACTTTGTATCACCCAAAAATTACGAAAAAACAACAAATATG
>CANNZV010003020.1:77127-110246 GCA_947561585.1 Caprella mutica
AGTGGAGTAAAATACTTATTGACGCTATTCTAAAAGTCCTAACAGATTGATATACAATCTATTAGGACTTTTTTTATTCGTTTTTCTTATTCAAAACATAGTACATTTGATGTGTATAAATTTGCTATTCTTATCAAAATTCGATAACTTTACCAAGCCTAATACACAATGATAATACAACTAAGAGAAGCACACACCAATGAAATAGTCGCCGCGGAAATTGTTCGTTTAGACCGTCGGGATATGCCTTTGAAAAAAGATGGTTGGCAGTTTAATTGGCGGGAATTATATAGAGATTTTGCGCCACAAGGTGGGGAATTTCATGGCATTTATTTAGAGCAAGACGATGAATTGCAAGGTTTAATCCTTATTCTAGTGAGTGAAGAAGGCGCTTTAGTTATGAAAAATATTGAAGTTGCTCCGCATAATTTTGGACATACAGGTCAATATAAACGGGTGGCAGGTTGTCTGATGGCTTATGCTTGTCAAGAAAGTTTAGAGAAAGGAATAGGTAATTATAATGGTTTTTTGAGTTTTGAAAGTAAAACAAAACTCATTGCACTTTATAGAGATAAATACGGAGCAAGTGAAGCGTTCGGGCATAGAATGTTTTTCTCACCTAAAGTTGGTCGGCAATTGGTTTCAACTTATTTAAACAGAAAATTATGATAGAAGAAAGAGAGTTTTGTAATGAAGGCGGTATTAATGGTTTTGGCCCAGATGGCCCAAAATTTACTGCCGAAGAGGAAAAAAAGTTTCACCAAATTCTTTTAGACCATGCTGCTAAAATGACGGTGGAAGAACGTATTGAAATGACTGTTTTTAAAGCAGATATCAAGTTAAACAAATATGTAAAAACTAGAAAAATAAACACCATCCAAGAAGTCGGCTCTTTCCTAAAAGAGTTATTAGAAGATTTAAAAGTGCAGCCCAAAACATTTGCTGCTTATATTAGTGAACCAGAACAGGAAATAAACGCACTTTTAGCAGGCAAAACAAAATTAACGAGCGATGTGGCTTTGAAAATAGCTCACGTATTCGATATATCGCCCGACCTTTGGATGAAGGTGCAAAATAAAAATGAATTGCTGCATATTGAGCAAGGCAATAAGGAGCAATATACGCATTATTCGGTTTTTGACTTGATGAAAAAGAAGGAAACGGTGACGGTTTAGTTTTTCTAGTTGAGTTCCATTCACTCGAACATATGCTACCTCAAATCATCTCACAAATTTACAAAAACGTGTAAATGCTTGCGCACAGACTGCACCTCTAGATTTGTTTGTTTTATCAAATACTATAATTTAGGCATTTCTACTAAGCCATTATCTACCTCCTCTTGATAAATTATTTTACCTCCTATAAATACTTCCACTAGCGCACAGACTACTTAAAGTCCTATCACAAATTTACAAAAACGTGTAAATACTCACGCGTAAGGTGTATCCAATTAAAACCTATTTAGACAATATCTCTAACCAACAAAAACGCTCTAACAGGCTAACAATCAACCTATTAGAGCATTTTAAATTCATTCAAACTATCCACTTCTAAAAATCCATATCATCTCCACCACCACCGCCACCACGGCGACCTTGTCCTCTTCTTCCCTTCTTCTTATCTTGTCTTAATGAATACGTAAAACCAATATAAGCAATGCGACTTTCGCGTTTAAATCGGAAGTCATATTCTGAATTAGTGACTGTTGTATTAAGGGAAAATTCGCGGGTATCGAAGATGTCACTGAGGCGGAAAGTTAATGCGCCTTTGCCTTTGAGTATGGATTTTTTCAAGCCCAAATCGGCAGAATACATGGCGTTAAATGTGCCTTGTACGCGCACGCCCGGCGAGCGATAAAAGCCCGATAATTGCGCTTCCCAGCCTTTGCCAAGCGTAAACATACCCATGACGCGCGAGGTGAATTGGTAGCCGTTATTGGTTAAATCTGTGCCTAGGTTTTCACCATTGACGACGGAGTAAAAGAAGTTGGCATTACCCGTCAAACGCAACCATTTTGCGGGGCGGTAGCTGGCAATTAATTCTAAACCATAAGAATTAGCGGTATTCAAATTGACGGAAGTAAAAGTCGTTATATCAAGTGTATCGCCTTCGATGACAGCTGTTTCTACGGAGGTAAAACGCGTGATAACGTCTTGCGTATTTTTGTGGTAAATGCCCGTTGTAAACGTGCCTTTTTTGCCCGTCACCAAGTAATTCAACTCATAGGAATTGATAAATTCGGGCAGCAAATAAGGATTACCTCTGCGCTGAAATAAACGGTTGGAACGGTCCACAAATGGATTGAGTGAACGATAGCGTGGGCGATTAGTTCGACGACTATAACTTGCTTGTATCGTCTGACTTTCAGATATAGCATAACCTATTGAACCTGAGGGGAATAGGCGAAAATAATCATTCTCAAAAGGCGTTTCATCTTGCTGTGATAGGGCTTCCGAAAAGACTTGTTCACCGCGTAAACCTGCTTTCCAATTCCACTTATTTTGCTTGCCTTCTAAGCTGGCATAAGCGGCATGAATTTGCTCTTCATACATAAAGCGATTGCTTAATTCGGGGTCAATTATTAATGCCCCACTATCGTCTGGCGTACGGAAAATATAGTCATTATCGACGTTCCGAATTTGGGTGCGCAAGCCCGTTTCTAGCTTCAAATTTTCGCGTAGCGGATGCGCATAATCGACTTGTCCTTGCGTGTAAAGGCTTTTATCGTCGGAAGTCGTTTCGTTGATTTGATTGACTAAATTGGGCGCAAATTCTGTCGTAAATATATCGCTATTATTCTCTACTTCATCATCCAAACGCTGCGAAAATCGAAGAGAACCCGTCAATTCTTGCCCTTCTTTAGCAAAGCGATGGAAATAGTCTAGATTATATTCTAAAGCACTTCCCGCATCCGTTTCCGAACTTCCGCCTGCCGATTCAGTAACTATATTGCCATCTATATCTTTATAAACCGTCGCGCTTGGATTATCGCGTTCACTATAACTAGGCTGATATTCGGCAGAAAGCGTGACGGAATTGCGAGGCGTGAAATAGTATTCGGTGCCTACTTTTACATTGCTCGATTGGCGCGAACGGTCGCCTCTAGCATACATTTCTTGCGAATAAAAATCGGACTGCTCAAAAAAGCGTTGATTGCGCTCCATGATGCGAAAAGACGAGCCTGTGCGCCCGTTTAGATTGGTAAAAAAGTTAAATTTTCCGGTACGGTAATTCAAATTTACCGAACCATCTAAACGGTCCCAAGTGCCGTAATTTGCCGCTAGGCTCATATTAAAACCCGCTTTATTTTGGCGTTTGGTGACAATATTTATAATGCCTGCCATACCATCTGAGTCGTATTTTGCGCCCGGATTAGTAATGACTTCTACATTTTGAATGCTGCTGGCCGGTATTTGGTCGAGTATTGCTTGGCGACTTTGTCCGGTTAAGCCAGATGGTTTTCCATTCACCAAAATACGGACATTTTGCGAGCCTCGTAAGCTAATATTACCATCCATATCGAAGGTCACGGAGGGAATATTGCGCAGCACATCTTCCGCCGAACCGCCGAGAGCATTGAGTTCTTTAGTGACATTGAAGGATTTTTTTTCTAAACCAAATTGCACCATATCGCGCTCGGCAACGACTTCTACTTGGTCTAATGTCGCCCCGCCTGCTTCCAAGGAAACACGTCCGGCGCGCGCAAAGCGATTGTCAGCATTGACCGCTATATTTTCAATTTTTTTATCGCCATAACCGATGTAGGAAATGATGACATCATAGTCGCCATAGTCTAAGGGCTGCACCATAAAACGCCCGCGTTCATTGGTGGTTGCGCCTTCTACGAGTTCTTCTGTGCCAGCCGTATAGAGCACTACATTGGCGAAAGCAATGCCCTCTTCGGTCTGCATATCCTTTACCATACCGACGATGGCGCCCTTCCCTTCGGGCAATTCTGGGCGAGGTGGTCGCTCTCCTCCCCTGCCGCCGGGGCGTTGGGCGTAGCTAACTGCGCTGACGAATAGTAAGAGTAATAAGGTGCTTAGTCGTAAAAATGATTTCATTAAATTGTTAATTTGGTGAAATAGTGATGGTGTTTTTGTTTGGAAAAGTCCATTTAATATAGACTATTGAAATGCTAAAAAGTTTAATTTATAGCTAACAATCGCACTTATTCCGCCTCTTTTCTAAAAGTCGGCAGCGCGATGCCCGCCGTTAACACAAAAGTATGTATCGCCCATTGTTTTTGCTGCCCATTACATATATCTGGATATTCGGCACTCACCTCGGCATCGTATTCCAAAAAATCCATCAAACCCGTCGTAGTGCTGCTTATACCAAGCACTATTCCTTTCAGACGAATACCGACGGAAGGGCGAAAATAGACGTCAAATTTGGGCTGATAGGTGTCATTGCAAAACCAATCTGTGCCGTGCGATACGTCCAAAAGTTTGCCTACATCCAAGCGCATCAGAAAACGCCCCATCGTGATACGTGTTTGAATACCAATGCCTTTCATACCTCTACTCGTGCTTACTGTTTGCACACCCGTGGTCAAATAACTCAAGCCAATACCGACTTTATCATTAAAGCGGTAGCCGCTACTGACCGAAAATTCGCCGTGGAAATCATCGCCATTTAAAACCATTAGTCCAATATTTCCATCAACATAAATTCCACTATTAGGGTCTGTATTTTTATCACCTTTCTTAGCTGTTTCTTGCGCAAATATGGGGGTCAATAGTGCGAGTAATAAGCAGAGGGTGCAATTCCATTTTTTCATCTGTATTTCTTTTGTATTTGATTAATTAGAGGAAGAAGTAAGTTCATCGGATGCCTTGTAGAGCATTCGATGAATGGAAACTTTCGCAAAAATACCCTTCTTTTCTGCTTTCTAGCTGCTTTTCTACTGCTATTTTAAGCTTGTTCGCCGCTATTTTTGATTTAACTTTTTGTTAAAACCCTTCCATAATGAAAAAGAAACCCTTTCATAATGAAAGGGTTGAAAAAAGTTGGCATGGGGTCAATACTTATTTATACATTTTTAATCTCTTGAAAATCAATAAGTTAGGCTACTTTTTAAAAATTTGGCACACTCAACGGCCCAGCATTTGCATGTTAACTAATCAAACAGACGACAAACTATGGAAGTAATTATTTTTTATACGACACTTTTTTTAATTCTCAGCTTGATAGCTGGCGTAAGTGCTTGGCTCGATTGGCAAGAATTAAAAGGAAAATATCCCTTTAAAAATTAAAGGAAAACTTCTCCCTCATACTTAAATGCTTGACACTATTTATCTGGGCATTTTGAGAGGATATTTTTTTGAAAACCAGAACTGAATTACAACAAAATTAGCAATATAATGGGCATCTCCGATTTCAATATTCAATTCAACACCCTCCAACCAACGTTAGTTCCTTTCGCCTATCGATTGACTAACAACTACGAAGATGCACGTGATTTGGTGCAAGAAACAGCAATGCGTGCTTACACTAATCGTGGTAAATTCCAGAATGGAACGAACTTTAAAGCTTGGGTTATTACCATTATGCGAAACACGTTTATTAACTTTTATCGTAAGAAGAAAAATCGGGCAACTAGTAGCGAACCAACTGGTAGTTTTGTGTTCGAAACAGAAGCATCAGCTGTTAGTAATCAAGGAGATAGCAACATAATGATGCAAGAATTAGGCAATTGTATCGAAGTTTTGAGTGATACCTATAGTGTGCCTTTTATGTTGTTTTATGAAGGTTGGAAATACGAAGAGATTAGCAAAAAAATGGAATTGCCGATAGGCACGGTGAAGAGTCGTATTTTCTTTGCACGCCGTCGTTTGCGTGAATTGATTGCACAAAAATACCCACAAGGTATCCGCGCTTAATCATCAAAATATAAAGGCTGCCAAAAGCCTCTACTCAATTTGGAACCGAGCAGGCAGCCAGCTTAAAAGTGCTGGTTTGCCGCTTTTATATAGGTCTTATTCTACCGAAAAAGAATAACTGATAACAGACACCGACCTCAAAAAGCCTTGAAATAGAATTTACTCGACTGTTAAAAAAACATCCCTCCCAAGGACACAAGAACTAAAATTTGCAAATCAGGATTTGTTGTTGGAAATGCCTCCAGTTTGTCGTGAAAACAAACGGAGGCATTTTGCTTTTTTGTGTGGAACACGGAGGCGCGGAGGCACAGGGATTGCTTTTTTTAAATAGTTAATTATCAGCACTTTATAAGGAAATTTGTAATAAATTGCCATTCCTAAGAACATCAATTTATTCGGGTCTTTGACAATTTTTGCATTTCACGTCACGCGGCGACTTTGAGGTCTAATGTCATCAACTTAGTGGAAGTGTACTGTTAAGTACAGTAAATATTGGTAGGTGGTGTTATCAATAAAAAAGGAGAATCCTTTTTTTTGCTAACACCACTCGGTTTTTGGTTTTAAAACTGTATAGATAATCGTGCAAATAGTGGTGTTAACAGAAAAAAAGTTTCCAACTTTTTTTACTGGTAACACCACATTTCCACTAAGTTGACGACATTCGACTTTGAGGTCGCCGCGTGATAAGGAACTTCACTTTTGCAAAAAATGTCAAAGAACCATTTATTCTTGCACTATTCCTAATGCGAAACAGGTACGGTTTCGTATTCTTAATTCTTAATTCCTAATTCAATTCCATATCTTGCCGCAAAAAAGATGTTTCACACACTCGATTTACACTTTTTAGGACATAAAGATACCATTGCTGCCTATCTACTCCAGACTGATGAAGGCAATATTTTATTTGAAAGTGGTCCACATTCTACCCTACCCGTTTTAGAAAAAGCATTAGCTGAACACGACTTACAATTAACTGATATTCAACACCTTATGCTCACGCATATTCACTTTGACCATGCAGGTGCAGCTTGGGCTTTAGCACAGAATGGAACGAAAGTTTACGTACATCCAAGAGGAATGAAACACTTGCAGGAGCCTTCGCGTTTGTACAATTCAGCGAAGCGCATTTATGGTGATAAGATGGAATATTTGTGGGGTAAAATGGAAGGCATTGCTCTTGAAAATCTGCACGAAACTGCTGACGGGGCAATTTTTGAGATTGGTGGCAGACGCATCACCGCACATTTTACGCCTGGGCATGCCGTGCATCATATTGCTTGGCAAGTAGATGATGAATTAATTGCTGGAGATGTAGCCGGTTGTAAGATAAACGGCGGGCCAGTGGTGCCGCCTTGCCCTCCACCAGATATTAATATAGAAGATTGGGAAAATAGCCTTGATTGGATAGAAAAATTGGGCTTAAATGCGCTACATTTGACGCATTATGGGCGCATTACAAATGTAAATGAACATTTGAATGAATTACGCCACATCTTGCATGATTGGGCAAAGTGGATGAAACCACACGCTGAACAAAACGCTGATATACAAGCACTTATACCAAAATTCCAAGCTTATGTTGCCAAACAATTAGCTGACGCAGGTGTAAGTGGCGAGCAAATAAATCAATATGAAAGTGCTAATCCCGCTTGGATGAGCGTGGCGGGTTTGATGCGCTATTGGCAGAAAAAATTAGAAATTAAGAATTAAAAATTAGGAATGTATTAGATGGATTTTTTAGTTTAAAAAATTCCTAATTCGTCATTTCTAATTCCTAATTAAATCAAGATATGTTACAAAAATTCAATCCAAAAAACGAGCATATACTCGTATCTATAGATGGCGAATTATTGCCGCGTGCAAAGGCGAAAGTGAGTGTTTTCGATAGTGTAGTACAAGGTGGCGACGCAGTTTGGGAAGGCTTACGCGTGTATAATGGGCGTATTTTTAGCCTAGAAGAACACTTGGAACGCTTGCAAAATTCGGCGCATGCGCTAGCATTTAAAGACGTGCCTAGTAATGACGCTATCAAAGCAGACCTCTTTAACTGTCTGAAAGCCAATGATATGCGTGATGGTGTGCATATTCGTTTGACTTTGACACGTGGCGAAAAAATCACATCGGGCATGGACCCACGCTTAAATCAATCGGGTTGTACCTTGATTATTTTGGCAGAATACAAACCGCCTGTTTATCCGCCTTCTATTACTTTGATTACCAGTTCGCAGCGACGTAATAATCCGATGTTTTTGGATAGTAAAATTCATCACAATAATTTGTTGAATAATATTATCGCAAAAATCGAAGCCAATCATGCGGGTGCTGATGCAGGTATTATGTTGGATAAAGATGGTTTTGTTGCCGAAGCGAATGGCGTGAATTTATTTTGTATTCGGAAAGGGGTGGTACAAACGCCTTTTGCGCACGCTTGTTTGCCGGGCATCACGCGCCAATTGGTCATAGATATTTGTAAAGAAAATAGCATTCCTTGCGAAGAACGCCTGCTCTCTATCATGGAGTTTTATACTGCTGATGAGGTCTTTACCACAGGTACAATGGGCGAATTGACGAATGTGAAAAACATAGATGGCCGGAAAATAGTTAACACCTCGAGTACTTCCGTTTTGAGTAAATTGAAGGAATTATTCCGAGCGCGAACGGAGGTGGCAGGAACGCCATTGCCGTTTTAACAACTGATGTAAAAGGCTGAATAACAAGGAGTTATTCAGCCTTTTTTAGTTAATTCTAATCGTGCAGTAGCCCTTTATTTCTTCTTTTTAGACGTTTTTTTCTGAAATTACTTTCAACACAAATACCTCTTTAACATTTAATAATTCGGCAATAATAGGTACAGCAAACTTCTTGGAATGCATATAAGTCAATAATTCTTCATCAATTCCATCAAAATAGGCACTAAATGGACGTACTTTCCAAGTCTGTTTGCCATGATATAGAATGATAGGTAAAACGGGTTCTAATGGACGTTTATTGTCAATATTCACCTCCCATTTTTCCAACATATATCGCATCAACTGCAAATGCGGATAAGGAACAAACGTACTTTTATGCTCTAATAGTAAGCAAAGTTGAATGTTCAATTCCCCATAAGGGCACGTAAAAACAATATCCGAAAAGTATCGCTCTAACTTACCCCTAATATGCGTGGTGTCTTCAACTTTCAGCTTAGATAAGTCTAATTTTACTACCAATTTAGCAGGCAAAAAATTCTTAAAATAATCCCGTGCAACATCTAAGTCTTTGAATATTTTCCGGACAAAAGTATCATGAATAACGGTCTTCTTTTTACCTTTTTGTTTAGCCATTTGCTCATAGTCTTTGGTCTATAAGTTTGGTTAAGGTAAATCAATTTTCAGAAAAAATCAAATCAGAAATCAACTATAATTAATTGATAATCAACAATTTACGCAATTTCAATCAAAGTAATTCCATTGCCTCCAAGTTCTTCTTTCGGATGCGAAACACCAGTCACTGCTTTATATTCTTTCAACTTCATACGCACCGCTTTACGGAGTGCGCCACTTCCTTTTCCGTGCAATATCTGTAAATGACTAGCACTCGAAATTAAAGCTTCATCTACAAAAACTTGCACGGTTTCCAAGGCTTCATCCATGCGCATACCGCGAATATCTAGCTTCGGATTAAAGTTGGCATTTGCTTCCGTTACATTCATCATGACGCTCTTAGTCTTGACTTCTAGCGGCGCATTAGCATGTTGCAAATCGCGCATTTTGACTTCCATTCGCATGATACCCATCTGCACGACTACTTTATTTTTCCCAATACTTTCTACTTTGCCCGTCGCGCCACCGCTACGCAAACGCACATGATCGCCCACTTGAATATCGCCTTTTTTAGTCGCTTTTTTACTCCGTTTTTTGGCGGTCGGACTATCATAAATCGACTCTTGCAAATTGTTGACTTCGCGCGCTTTTTCGATGCGTTCTTGACGAATTTTAGCCGCCAATTCTTTAGCTTTTTTCAGGTTACGTTCTTCCTTAATTTCTCGCACCAGACGCTCCATTTCCTTATTCACCTCGCCAGAAGTTTGCAAGTCTTGTTCCTTAGCTGCCAATTTGATTTTCTTACGTCGATACTCCAAATCTTTATGTAGTTCTTCGTAATTCTTAATCAATTTTTCGAGTTTTTTTTCACGGTCTAATACCCGCTCTAAACTCTGTTCTGTTTCTTGTTTTTCGCGCTGTAAATCAACCAGTAATTCGTCCACCGCTTTCTCATTTTTGCCCGTCTTTTTGCGAGCATAGGTGAGTATATTCTTGCCCAAACCGCTCTTTTCAGCAATCTCAAAGGCATAGGAACTCCCCGGTCGCCCAATCTTCATTTGATAGGTTGGCGACAGCGTTTCTTGGTTGAATAACATACTGCCATTCACGATACCTTTAGTCTTGAAACTATAAATTTTAAGGTTAGAATAGTGCGTAGTAATGATGCCGAATACCTTGCGCAAATTCAACTCGTGGAGTATAGCTTCAGCTATTGCGCCACCGATTTTGGGGTCGGTTCCTGAACCAAATTCATCAATTAAAAGAAGGGTTTTTGGGTCGGCATTTTCGAGGAAATTTTTAGCGTTTTTCAGGCGCGAAGAGTAGGTGCTCAAATCGTCCTCTATGCTCTGTTGGTCACCAATATCGGCAAACATTTTTTCGAACACACCAAACTCCGAAATCTCATCGGCTGGCACTAGCATGCCACTTTGCAACATGACCTGCATTAAGCCGACCGATTTCATTAAAATGGACTTACCACCAGCATTCGGCCCACTGACTACGAGGATGCGATTGTTGCCAAAAAGTTGCAAATCAAATGGTACGGTTTCGCGGCCTAAGTCCTTGTTTTTCAGGAGTAAAAGCGGGTGTCGTCCCATCTGAATACCAAGCGTTGGCACGTCCTTTATTTTGGGTTTTTCGGCATTCATTTTCAATGCTAAATCTGCTTTTGCCTGTATCAAATCAAAACGTGCAATCAAGTCTTGATAACTATGCATTAGGCGCACATATGGGCGTAAAGTCGCGCTCAAAGCCTTTAAAATTCGATAAATTTCCCGCTTTTCTTCGGTCACTAAATCGAAAATATCATTATTAATATCAATCACCGCTTCCGGCTCAATAAAGGCAGTTTTTCCGGTCGTACTTTCATCATGAATGATACCCCGAATTTTGCGTTTATGCTCTGCTGGCACACTCAAAACACGGCGACCATTACGGAAACTTTCTACATTATCCGTCAGCCAACCATTGTTACGATAAGTACCAATTAAACGTTGGAAAACGCGTGCTAATTCTTGTTGTTTGCTAGTAGTGGCACGACGAATGCGCTGCAATTCTACCGAGGCATTGGGACGAATATTGCCTTCTTCATCTATCACTTTTTCGATGGCTTTGACCATCTCTTCATCAAAATGAATATCGCGGATAATATCGGCTAAAGCGGGGAAGTTTTTGCGGTGTTCGAGGTCAAAATATTTAAACAAACGCTGCACAAATCGAAGAATAGTATTAATACGTTTCAAGCCTTCTTCTGGCAACACATAATCTACGACGGCGAGCATTTTTAATTCCTCATTAATAGAATGATAAGCGGTCATTGGCAGCGGTTCGCCTTCTTCTTGGCTGCGCTTATACTCTGCCACTTCGTTGAGTTTTCGCTCTATAAGTAGGCGATTAGTCTCCGGTCTTATGGCTCTAACTGCCTTAATTCCTAGTTCTCCATAACACTTATTTTCGAGTAAGGACAGGACTTTGTCAAATTCTATACTTTCGTATAAATCTTTTGGTGCAAGTTGCATGATAATGATTGAATAATTGCTTTGACGGTGGACGGCCACTTTGCTTGACGGTGGACGGTGTGGTACACACACAGACTTTCGTCTAGCTTTTTTATCGTCTCTACAATCAAAATTACTGGATACAATACGATTTGTATGAGAAAATGTGCTGCTGTATCCGACGGCGCATTTTCAAATTTTTTAAAAAACAATCAGATGAAGCTAACTAATTGATTTTCAGCACTATAAAGCGCGGTAAGTTATTAATTATTTCATTTTTAATTATTCATTAAAAATGGCTGGTACATGAGCAGCCGAAGTAGTAAACGTTTAAAATGGAAATGAGTTCCCGAAAAAGAGTTTTTTTCGTTTTTATAATCCTTTGACCAACATGTAGCAAATCTTAAATAAATCTTAAATGAGTTCCATGCCCCAACCCTTACCTTTACTAAGGTGGTCTAGCCTATTATATTCATCAATTTTTAAACAAAAATCAAATCATCATGACACGTTTATTGTTTTTTGCAGTCTTAGTTTTAAGTTTAATGGCTTGTAACAAAGAGGACGACCTCGTAATTTTACCCTTCGAACCAATTCAAGAACCGAATGTGCCTATCACAAAGCCTGACGATACGCACCCTATCCGTTTTTCTTGTGCGATGATGGGACAAAAAAGTCAGTATTTGCGCTGGAATGGAGAGAATATGTACACAGCAGAAAATACACAAACGTATGCAGGCGATACTTTAATCTGGGAAATTGTTGCAGAAGATGAGGGCGTTTACACGATAGAGGAATACTTTACCGCAGGTTCCCAATTAGTGGTCAATCCTCAGCCGGGCGACGAATATTGGTTTGCGGAAGATACTTATACTTTAGAGATGACGGTGGCGAATGATAGCCTCTTTTTTAGAGATAGTGATGGTGGAGAACCGACTAGTCGCTTACTTTATTGGTCACTTTATGAATTTCCAAAACAGACCGTAGAAGGTATAGAATTTGAACAAGATGGATGGAAAATGACCATCGCAGGGCAAGACAGTGGATGGATAACAGAAGAAGGTAAAATGAGTGAACTAAACATTGAAAATAGCTCTTTCTCGGAAGTTCAAGTTGTTATCAATTCAGATGCAACTGCATTTGATGGTCCGGGCTACGGCTTTGCTTATAGTACCGAATATGGTTTCCTTCGCAGCTACCAATGTTCGGCATGGACAGGGGCTGCTAGAGGTTGGGATTTGTTTTACCAAGAATAAAAATAATTTTATAATCACCTGATTATCAAGCCTAAAGTTAAAAATAATAGCTTTAGGCTTTCTTTTTTCATATTTTTGGAGAGCCTTTTGCAGGTTGACATAATACCTCCTTTTCATGTTTTAATTAAAATAGTTGAGCCTATTTTTTAATTGGGGTTTAACTCTATTTTAATACCTTTTTTGTTCTCAAACAACACACAATTCGCAATCGCACATTGCAATTAACATACATTTTTTTATCACAATACAACCGTATTATGAGAACTTGGTATTTGCTATCTGCCCTTGCCCTAATTGTTACATCGGCTGCCTGCAAAAAAGATAATGATATTGCTCCTGATTCTAGAATTTCGTCGGTAGAGCAAATTAATTTTGAAGCTATTACTGCTGGACAAAAAAGTCAATATGTGCTCTTGCGTGGCGAAGATATTCGCGATGCTGACAATTATTCTTTTGAATATATTGCAGATACATTGGTGCTCGAAGTTGTCACAGAAGATGAAAATGGTTGGCTAGTTAAAGAGTATTTGACGACTGGTTCAGCCTCACTTAATGGTCAAAACAATGTCGCTTTTGCAGATAAAACTTGGTATTATTATTTACACATAGAAGATAATACCTTACACATCGTTAACTTAGATGAGCGATACAATTCGCGCCTTTTCTTTTTTCAATTCACTGAAAATCAAGGACTTATCTTAAATAACATTGCCAATCCGGAGTTACAATTTGAAGGTTGGAAGCCCACTCGCCCTTTCGAGAAAAGTTATTTGCCAGCAATGACAAAAAATTATAAGCAATTAGGCATATCCTATCATCACCTCAATGTCATCATCAATAACTTGCCTATGGACGACCATGAACCCGGACACACACACTTATTTTCTGCGGAACATGGCTTAGTCCGCGCAACGCAATATAGTGCAGTGACGGGCGAAGGTTTTGGTTGGGATTTGATTGCTAATTAATTTAGACGGAAGATATTCGACTTTACAGCAATTCTCGGTTTAAGCAGAAAAGTGGTGTTACCAGTCATTAATCTTAAAAAACGGGTATTCATTTACTGCCTACTTTATCGTAAAAAACTGGTAACACCACTCGACATTTACTTAAACCGAGAATCGCTGTAGACTTTAGACTTTGAGAGGCAAGCTAGACAAAATGATGTAAAGCGCTCTATGTATTCGTTTATATTTGAATTCGAGTAGCGTATAAAGCTATAGATTTTCTTGCTTCTTTTAAGGGATTTAGAAAAAAATAACCTACGCATCTGACTTGTTCTTTTTCCTTTTAGCCTTGTTGTTCGTCAGTCAAAGTATCAACAATTATCCTTCCTCACGCCTAGCTAAAAGAAAAAATACCCGCGTCATTTTGCGTAGCTTATTTATTGCTAAACCCCTAAGGTCTAAAATTTTTCGTCCAAAGTCTAATAGAACGTTTAGTTTTCAAAAAAATCGTTGCATAGCCCTAGTTATGCAACGATTTTTTTGTGTTTTTTAGAAGGAAAAGAGCCAGTTAAAATGTAAAAGTTATTTAATTCCGATTACATAGTAATCGTAGGAGTTGCGTTTTCATTTTTGGTGTATTTAAAATGGAAATTGTTTGCCTGTTTGATGCTTCAAAGAAGAAATCCCCCTATTCAACTACCTACAATTAAGTTTAAACCACTTCTACAAAACCATCTAACTCCCTGACCATCAGCACATTAACATCCTTTTTAACATCAAATTTTCTTTATTAAAAAAACGAAATGAATGTCTATATAAGCCTTTCATTTTATTACCTTTGCACCCTGATTTCAGTAAACACTTAACTAAGCGTTTTAACCCCTAAATGACGCTACAAAAGATATCTTTTAGCATGAGTTATGAGAAAAAAATAGTCGTGACAGGTGGCGCAGGTTTCATTGGCGCACATGTAGTACACCTATTAGTCGAAAAATATCCAACTTACGAAATCGTAAACTTGGATGCTTTGACCTACGCTGGTAATTTAGAAAATCTACGCCAAGTCGAAAATGCCCCTAATTATCGCTTTGTAAAAGGCGACATTACGGATGGTGACTTTATAGAACGATTGTTCGTCAAAGAACAGTTCGACGCAGTGATTCATTTAGCTGCTGAAAGTCATGTAGATCGTTCGATTAGTAATCCGATGAGTTTCATTATGACCAATATCGTTGGCACTATGAACTTGTTAAATGCGGTACGTCACGCTTGGAAAGATAACTTTGCAGGCAAACGCTTTTACCATGTTTCGACGGATGAGGTATATGGTTCTTTAGGCGAAACGGGCTTTTTTGTAGAAACTACGCCTTATGACCCACGTTCGCCTTATTCGGCCTCCAAAGCAAGTTCTGACCATTTGGTACGCGCTTATCACCATACTTATGGTTTGCCTGTTGTGATTTCTAATTGTTCTAATAATTATGGGCCGTATCAATTTCCAGAAAAATTGTTGCCGCTAATGATTAATAATATTAAACATAACAAGCCTTTGCCAATTTATGGCGATGGAAAATATACACGCGATTGGCTCTGGGTAGCTGACCATGCAAGTGCGATTGATACGATTTTCCATACTGGAAAAGACGGCGAAACATACAATATTGGTGGCAATAATGAGTGGAAAAACATCGACTTAGTACACGCCTTGTGTGATGTAATGGACGGTTTATTGGGACGCGAAAAAGGTAAATCTCGTGACTTAATTACTTTCGTAAAAGACCGTGCAGGACACGACCGTCGTTATGCTATTGATGCTACAAAATTAAAAGAAGAGCTTGGCTGGGAGCCAACTATTCAAGCAGAAGAAGGTTTACGCATGACGGCTGAATGGTATTTGGCAAACGAAGAATGGATGGATAATGTCACTTCTGGCGCATATCAATCGTATTACGAACAACAATATACAGAAAGATAATAGAAATGGAATTAGTGAATGATAAATTATTTAAAAGAGATAAAAATAACATTTCATCATTCGCTAATTCTGTCCTTTAGACATTAATTATAGGATGCAGTTGCCTCCCGCGACATTCAAATAAAATATATGAAACATAGTTTTTGCTTAGTATTTTTAATATTAATACTCCCTTTCATTAGCTTACAAGCGCAAATTACAAATCCTAATGAAGCGCAAGTTGAACTACAAAAACTTGGTATTAGCGAAGATGAAATTGATAAGCGTCTATTAGAACGCGGTATCAATATTCAAAGCATTGACCCAACCAATGCTCAAGAAGTAGCCGAAGCCGAAATTGCTATTCAAGAAGTGATTGCTGAAATAGAAGCAGAACGTGCCGTTGCTACTGATGCTTCTAATAATGGTGCAACAGATACCATTCCGGCAGCAACTACGGCCGTAGAAAAAACCATTCAAGAAGAAGCCGAAGCTCAAACGGAAGTGATAGAAGAGGTGATAGAAAAACAGCAAGAAGCTTTGCCCGAATCAGCTATTTATGGGCAAGAACTTTTCCGTCGCGATGATTTTCTAATTAATCCAGACCCTGCCGACGTAAAACCAACTGATAATTATTTGTTGGGAGGTGGTGATGAAATAGGTATCGCTATTTTTGGACAATCTGTGGCTAGTTTTAGTTTTGAGATTAGTCGAGAAGGCTATATTCAGCCGGATAGAATGGGGCGGATTTATTTAAAAGGTTTGACTTTTGGTCAAGCCAAAAAGCTATTGCGTCGCCAATTTGGGCAATATTATTCGTTTGGCAGTGGCGAGTTTGCTGTTACTATTAACTATTCACGCACCATTACTGTCAATATCGTAGGTAATGTATTGAAGCCTGGCAGCTATACTATTCCTGCGACAAACACCGCCATTAATGCGCTGGTGGCAGCTGGTGGCCCATCGGATATTGGTAGTTTGCGGAACATTAAAATTAACTCTGGTGACGATACTAAAACCTTAGATATTTACGAGTTTTTACAAAACCCTTCGGCAGCTAATTCTTATTTCCTACAGAACAATGATTACATCTATGTTCCAGCTAGAGAAAAATTAGTGACAATACTAGGCGCCGTGCGTCGTCCTTTGCGCTATGAATTGTTGCCAAATGAAAACTTAAATCAGCTAATTAGCTTAGCAAGTGGTTTGACAGACAATGCATATCAAGGCAATATACAAGTTAAACGTTTTCAAAATGATGAAGAGAAAATTATTGATGTTGATTATCGCAATTTAAAGCAAACAAACGCTGATTTTACTTTACAAAGTGGCGATATGATAGTGGCTAGTAGCATCCCTAGGCCTTTCCAAAATTTTGTTAGTGCTTCGGGAGCCGTAGAATATGCTAGTAAATTTGAATTAGCAGCAGGCATGAAAGTAAGTGATTTACTAAACAAAAGTAAACTACTAGAAGAGGCTGCTCAAGAATATGCTTTTTTAAAACGAGCAAATACAGACGGCACGATACAGTATAAGCGGATTAATTTAAACGCTATTCTGACCAATCCGGCAAGTACTGACAATTTGCCTCTTTTACCACAAGATGAATTAGTTGTTTTTTATCAAAGTCAAAGCACCGATAATTTCAACTTTAGCGTGCAAGGCGCCGTTCGTAACCCCGATATATTTGACTATGATGCCGGTCAATCTTTACGAGTAGAAGAAGCTATTTTGTTAGCAGGTGGTTTGCGAAGAGATGCTAATCGCAATTTTGCCTACATTATTCGCCCAGAACCACAGACTGGCGAAAACCAATATCTGCGTATCAATATTGGTGAAGTAATGAACAACCCAGCTTCGCCCGACAATATCATTATACAACCCAATGATAATTTAAAAATCATTTCTGCATTAGCAGATATTGACGAGACCTTTGTTTCGGTAGTTGGTGCAGTCCGTACTCCGGGAGAATATAGCTGGGACGAAACCTTAACTTTACAAGACGTATTGTCTCTTTCCAATGGGCTAAAACTCTCTGCTGCAAGCAATCGAGTGGAGATTTTCCGCTTAGTTATCACCGAAAATCAACCGACTAAAACAAATGTTGCAACCATAGAAGTAGATGAGAATCTAAATATCGTTTCTGGTGGTGGTGGTGATTTTGCACTCGAGCCCTTTGATATTATTGCCGTTAGAAATGTTCCTGATTTTGAATTTCAAAAATCAATTCAAATCACTGGTGAAGTACAATATGATGGTTCTTATCCTTTAATTAGTGACAATGAGCGCATCTATAGTGTTATAGAACGTGCAGGCGGACTAAGTAGTGAAGCATTTCCGGCAGGCGCTACTTTATTCAGAAGTTTTGAAGGAGTAGGTTTTGTGATTATTGATATAGACGAAGTAATGAATAATCCGAACTCTAAATTCAATGTCATTCTTAAAGAAAATGATATTATCTACATTCCTTCAGCAAAAGACTTGGTAGCAATAGTTGGCGCAACACAAGCTTCTACCTTATATCAAAATGAAGTAGCATCAACAGGAAAATTAAACGTTCCTTTCCAGAAAAGTAAATCTGCTCGCTATTATGTTAATGAATATGCTGCAGGTTTTGACGAAAATGCACATCGTAAAAAGGTAACGGTCATACATCCAAATGGCGAAGTAAAACGCACAAAAGATTTTGGTTTATTCAAGATTTACCCAAAAGTGCGTAAAGGTTCTGTTGTTAGCATACCTTTCAAGCAAGCAAAAGACCGTAAAGAAAATGACGATGAGGTAAAAGAAGATATCGATTGGGGTAAAGTCTTAGCGGACTCTATGGCGCAGGCTACTTCTATCATTACACTGATTTTGCTATTGGAACGAATATAAAAGAAAGAGACTTTGGACCATTTTTGCGGTAAAAAATAAATAGGAAAGCCTCCTTTGTCCAAAATCAATTGATAATTAGAATAGTTGGTTTGTTTATTTTCAAACCAACTATTCTAACACTAATCAAACAACAATGAGCGACCACTTTACGCACCTCAATGCTGACGGGCAACCAAGCATGGTCGATGTCGGTGATAAAGCCATTACAAAACGTATGGCACGAGCTAGGTCGATTGTCATCTTACCAGAAAAGGTTTTACAATTACTTGATAATCAAGAAATTACGACTAAAAAAGGAGCGGTATTTCAAACTGCTATTTTAGCAGGTATTATGGCAGCAAAGCAAACCAGTAATCTTATTCCACTTTGCCATCCACTGGCTTTAGATAAATGTGAGGTCAATATAACAGTCAATGACCAAGGAGAAGTACTCATTGATTGCATCGCAAAAATCACCTCTAAAACGGGCGTAGAAATGGAAGCACTCACTGGCGCAAGCATTGCTGCTCTCACCATTTATGATATGTGTAAAGCCTTTTCTCACGATATTCTTATTAAAGAAACACGCCTGATGGAAAAATCAGGTGGCAAAAGTGATTTTCAGCACCTGTAGAATAGAGTTGTTTACAAATAAGAATTCGATATATGAAATTTAGATTTTTTCTTCTAAGCAATTGATGCGTATTGCTCTAAATTTTTGGCAGAAATTAATACTCTATAAATGCCCCACTCAATTCCTCCCACTCTCCCACTCTACGGCTTAATTCTTATGGGCGGCAAAAGCAAACGTATGGGCGAAGATAAAAGCCATATTCATTGGCATGGTCTTCCACAATATGAATATCTATATCGTCTTTTAGCTCCATTTACTGCCAAAACATTCTATTCTTGCCGCGCTGAGCAAACAGCCATTTTTCCTGCCGATACTCCTTTATTAATTGATGCATTCCCTAATACTGGACCAATGGGCGCATTACGCACGGCACAAAAAGCGCACCCAAATAAGGCTTGGTTAGTCGTCGCCTGTGATATGCCGCTGATTGATGCTGCTTTATTAAATGAACTAATACAACATAGAAATGCAGCACAAATCGCTACCGTTTTTCAAAATCCATTAGATAGCATGCCTGACCCACTCTGTAGTATTTGGGAGTATAGTAGTCTTTCTATTCTGGAGAAAGAAGAAGCAAAAGGCAAAAGAAGTTTGCGTAAAGTATTGATAAACAATGCAATAGAATTAGTTAAAACAGCATTTCCAGAAAAATTAATCAATATCAATACACCTGAAGAGCGAGAAAAATGGGCAAAAAAAAAGAGCCCCTGAATAAACAGTTGCTCTAATTTTCGTAGCCCGTAGGGGAATCGAACCCCTCTTACCAGGATGAAAACCTGGCGTCCTAACCGATAGACGAACGGGCCATTTGTTAGTGGATAATAAAAAAATAAACAAAAAATATTTATTGAATATGAATATCCAATAACTCATTATACACTACTTTCGTAGCCCGTAGGGGAATCGAACCCCTCTTACCAGGATGAAAACCTGGCGTCCTAACCGATAGACGAACGGGCCATTTTAATTTAATAATGAAGTAATTATTAATAAGTCATGAACTAAGCCTGATGGATTAATTTATTGCTTATCACTAATTATTTCCGTAGCCCATAGGAGAATCGAACATCCTGTTACCAGAATGAAATTCTGGCGTCCTAACCACTAGACGAATGGGCCATCAAATAAACAAGTTGGCAGATATTTCAAATTTTAAATGCTATAAAAGCACTTGTTTTTTTCAGCTTTTCTAAAGATAGCGACCTACCTTCGTACTAAAGCGACGCAAAGATAGTACCTTTATTGAAAAAAACAAATAGAAATTAAAAAAGTCAAACTTTTTTTTTAGCTTTGTGGCAAGTTTACACTAAGTCTCTTTTTTTAGCGTTCTTTTAGTGTAAATCTGTGCTAATTCGTAAAACTTATTACACACTTAGCTGTTCTATGAGCAGTTAAGTTATCAAATAAGCAATCACTTTTTAGCGATAACTAACTGAATATCAAGCTATTAAGCAATCGTATTCTTTTATTTAAGTTCATCTAGCATTATACAGTTAAGTGTTTAGAGTGTAGCAATTAGATAAAAAATCTATGCTCCATTTTAACCACTTAGTAGCTAAGTAGCCGAAATAAAGACCGCTTTTACTTTCTACCTTTTTTTATCACATTATATAACTCACTACAAATCCCTTCTGGATTATGGCAAAGAAAATTGCAATTAACGGTTTCGGACGCATTGGTCGTTTGACTTTTCGCAACTTATTAAAAAAAGACAACGTAGAAGTTGTTGCTATCAATGATTTGACAGACAACAAGACTTTGGCACATTTACTAAAGTATGATTCTGCACATGGTCAATTTGACGGTACAATTGAAAGCACGGATGATAGTCTCATCATCAATGGCAAAACCATCAAAACATTTGCTCAACGTAATCCTGCCGATTTACCGTGGGCAGCACTAGGTATTGATTTAGTATTGGAATGCACTGGTCATTTTCGTACAAAAGAAAAAGCTGGATTACACCTTAAAGCTGGTGCTAAAGATGTATTATTATCTGCTCCTGCAAAAGGAGAAGGTGTACAAACCATCGTTTTGGGCGTGAATCAAGAGATTTTAGACCGTCGCAAAAACGTATTCTCGAATGCTTCTTGTACCACCAACTGCTTCTCTCCTGTTGCTAAAATTTTACAAGAAAACTGGGGCATTGAGTTTGGTTCTATGACGACTATTCACAGTTATACTGCCGACCAACGTATCCAAGATGCACCGCACAGCGACTTACGTAGAGCGCGTGCTGCTGCATACAATATCGTTCCTACTTCTACAGGTGCTGCTGTCGCAACTGCTAAAGTATTGCCTGCTGTAGCTGGTAAATTTACAGCAATTGCGGTACGTGTTCCTGTCATTACGGGGTCTATGATTGAAGTCAATGCCCAATTAGAAAAAGACGTAACTGCGGAGGAAATCAACGCAACTTTCAAGAAATATGCAGAAGGTAACATGAAAGGTTATTTGCAATATGCAACTGATCCATTAGTTAGCTCTGACATCGTTCGCAATCCACACTCTTCTATTTTCGACTCTTTAATGACTACGGTAGAAGGTCGTTTCGTGAAAGTGGTAAGTTGGTATGACAATGAAGCTGGCTATTCTGCTCGTATGGCTGACTTAGCTGACATGATTTTGAATAAATAATTCAACACTGGTGAACGTTTCGACGAACACCATACATAATAGCAGCAATTTGGCTGTTGTAAAAAGTAAGCCTTTAGTATCATCTGGGGCTTACTTTTTTAATTTAGGCGACTAATTTGCTCCTACTTTTTAATACTTTTGCATTCGCAAAAATTTAGGACTATGCTTCGGTTTAGTCATTCTTAATTTTTAATTCCTAATTTCTAATTCAATAAAATGACCATTAATTTTTCTAATAAAAAAGCTCTCGTTCGTGTTGATTTTAATGTGCCTTTAAATAGCGATTACAAAATCACAGACGATACCCGTATTCAGAAAGCATTACCAACTATTCAGCATATTTTGAAGGACGGAGGAGCAGTTGTTTTGATGTCTCATTTAGGTCGTCCGCAGAAAAAGAAATTAGAGAATGGCGATATCAATGTCGAAAAATTCACTTTGCGTCATTTAGTGCGCTATTTGTCGGATGTATTGGGTACTAAAGTGCATTTTTGTGAAGAAACAATAGGTGAAAAAGCAACTAAAATGGCTGCTAATTTGCCCATGGGAGAAGTACTTTTGCTCGAAAATACACGCTTTAATATAGGCGAATCAAAAGGCGATGCAGACTTAGCTGAAGCAATGTCAAAACTAGGCGATGTCTATGTCAATGACGCATTCGGAACGGCTCACCGCGCCCATGCTTCAACGACAACGGTTGCAAATTACTTTGAAAATGACCAGAAAACATTCGGCTTATTGATGGATAAAGAAATCCAAAATGCCGAGAAAGTATTGCATCATGCAGAACGTCCTTTGACAGCAATTGTTGGTGGCGCAAAGGTGTCTGACAAAATTGGTTTATTAGAAAAATTGCTTGATTTCGCGGATAACATCATCGTTGGTGGTGGTATGGCTTATACCTTTTTTAGAGCGCAAGGCGGCGAAACGGGTAACTCTTTAGTGGAGGAAGATAAAATCGAATTGGCCACTACTCTACTCGCTAAAGCCGCTGAAAAAGGCGTGCAATTATTATTGCCCGCAGATAGCGTATGTGCAGATAAATTTGCGGCAGATGCTGCTACACAAGTTGTTAACAGCGACAAAATTGCTGATGGATGGATGGGCTTGGATATTGGTAGCAAAGCACAAACTGCATTTGCAACTGCTATCATGAATTCTAAAACCATTTTATGGAACGGACCTATGGGCGTTTTTGAAATGGAAGCTTTCGCTGATGGCACTAAAGCTATCGCAGAAGCAGTAGCTGCAGCGACTAAAAATGGCAGTTTTTCTTTAGTAGGTGGTGGAGATTCTGTTGCAGCTGTCAATCAAATGGGCTTATCGGATGAGGTCAGCTATGTTTCGACTGGCGGTGGCGCCATGTTAGAATTTTTGGAAGGGAAAGAATTGCCAGGTATTAAGGCTATTCGTGGATAAAACGATGAACGGAAGTTATGCTTAGGAACGGACAGCCCACATATATTAAAGACTTGACTATCAGTTGATTATCCCCTGTTACGGAAGTTTTTTGGTTCTTTGACCACAATGCCCATTGTGGTCAAAGAACCTTTTTTTCGATAATATCACTGTTTATAACTCCGCATCATCTATACATTCCACTACTCTCCAAATACTTAAAAACAGGCTCAGAAACCAAGTATTCTACCGACTTCCCTGCCTGAATACACTTCCGAATATAACTCGCCGAAATCTGCATCAAAGGGGCTTCAAATAGCTTTACACTCGGATGCGTCTGCAGTTCGCCCAAATCATAAGACGGACGTTGATAGACATAAATCTCATAATCACGTAGCAATATTTCATAGTTTTTCCACTTATGCAAAGTCGCTAAACTATCGCCGCCCATAATGAGCACAAAGTCTTTCGTCGGATGTTTTTCGCGCAAATAAGCAAGTGTATCAACCGTATAAGAAGGTTTGGGTAAATCAAATTCAACATTGGATGCGCGTAATTTAGGATTACTATCTACCGCCAAGCGCACCAAATGCAAACGGTCATAATCACGCGCTAAAGTTGCCTTCTTTTTGAGTGGATTATGCGGGCTGACGACCATCCAAATTTCTTGCAAATCGGTCTGCGTCGCCATATGATTGGCAATAATTAAATGCCCTACATGGACTGGATTGAACGAGCCAAAGAATAAGCCTATTTTCATGTTTTGAAAGAAAAAATTGAGAGAAAAAAGAGAAAAGAAGGACAATATAGAGGAGGATATAAATCCTCCTCTATATTCGTATTTTCCCAATGAAAACAAGGGCTAACGAACAGGCTGAAGAAGATTTATATTCTCTGATATATGGAACAGGAAACTTAGATAATCTGAATTTGTCACCCAACAAGAGACTAGTCCATGCGCAGCACCTGCTCCTCCACTTGCAACTTCACACTATAAGGCGGCTTTTCCTCCGACTTATCGATGCTTGGATAAGGATTGATTTCTAGTAATTTAATATCATATTCGCCCACATTTTCCGACGTTTCCGTCACGCCACGCATCGTAATATCAACGGTATCCACATTGACGATAAAGCGTGCGGTTACTTGTCCTTCCCACACACAATTTGCGCCTGTCGGACAACGACTGTCTTCTTTTACTTCCAAAAAATGAATGTTGGTCTTTGCTTTTTTGACCTTCGCTAACATATTTTCGCTCAATTCAAATGGCTCACCCAAAGGCACTTTTATCATGCTATCTGCTGCTTTATTTTTACAAGCAAATAAGCAAAAAATCGCTGCAATCGCTAGAAATAGTATATTTTTCATGTTTATATTTTACGGTAAACGGTTTACGCTCGACGGCGTAAACATGTGCACGCTTTTTTGTAAATAGTTGAGAGCTATATAGGTTTGTATAAAGTATTCAAATATGGCACTATTCAACACAGATTTTGTTTAAAGTCTAAATCACGTAAATCGTACCTCTAAAATCGTACATTCTTTCTTACGGTTTTGTCTTATCCTCCCCAACAGGCGCAGTATCTTCCATCAAATTATCCTGCAAAAAGTCAGTCATTTTTTGATACAAATGCAAGCGCGTCACGCCGCCATGTATACCATGGTTTCTATTCGGATAAAAGTAAGTATCGTATTGTTTATTGGCTTTTATGAGCGCATTAGCCATTTCTGCGGTGTGCTGAAAATGCACATTATCATCGCCCATACCGTGTACTAAAAGATAATTTCCTTTCAGTCGGTCAGCAAAATAAACAGGTGAATTGTCTGCATAACCAGCCGGATTTTCCTCCAAAGTACGCATATATCGCTCCGTATAAATGCTATCATACCACTTCCAACTCGTCACGGGAGCAACGGCAATGGCTGCTTTAAAGACGTCATTTCCTTTCAAAAGACACAAGCTACTCATGTAGCCACCATAGGACCAACCGAAAATACCGACGCGGTTTTTGTCCGTATATTTCAAGTTGCCGAGATATTTTGCCGCTTCTATTTGGTCAATTGTTTCAAAATGTCCTAAGTTTTGGTAAGTCATTTTCTTAAATTCCTCACCACGTCCGCCCGTACCGCGATTGTCCACACAGGCTACAATATACCCCTGCTGCGCCAACATTTGAAACCACCAGTAATTTTGTCCTTTCCAACTATCTGTCACTTGCTGACTGCCAGGTCCGCCATATAAATACATGAAAACCGGATATTTTTTGTTGGCATCAAAGTCATTAGGCTTAATCATATAACCATTCAAATCAACGCCTTCGCTGGTTTTGAAGTCAAAAAATTCTAAAGGCACGGCATTATATGCCGACTGCAATTGCGCCATATTGTGATTGTCTTCTAGGCTACGCACCAATTTTCCGCTGCGGTCATATACGCCATAAGTTGGTGCTTTATTTGCCGTCGAATGCGTCAAAACGTAGTAATCATGCGTGCTGCTAAACTGTGCGCCATTCCAACCCGCTTCTTTAGCGAGCTTGATTTCTTTTTTTCCTTTAAGACTGCGACCATAAATTTCGCGTTGTTGCGGCTGCTCTTTTGCGGCTTGATAATAGACCATACCATTCGCTTCATCTATACCATAAAAGTCGGTTACTTCCCATTCGCCCTGTGTCAAAGGCATTATTTTTCCGCCAATCGTATGCAAATAAATGTGATTATAACCACTTTTTTCGCTCGTCCAAACGAACTGTTTGCCGCCTTTCAAAAAGGTCAAATTATCGTGAATATCTATATAATATTTATTCTCTTCTTTCAGTAAAGTCGTCGTTTTTCCAGTGCGACCATCCGCCATTAACAACTCCAATTCATTCTGATGGCGGTTCATATGAAAGACCACCAATTGGTTCGGGTCGGGCGACCATTTGATGCGTGGCACATACATATCTTTCTTATCACCAAGGTCAACTGTCGCTGTTTTTAGCGTTTCTAAATTATAAATATGAATGCTGACTTCCGAATTTTTTTCGCCTACTTTTGGGTACTTAAAGGTCACATATTCAGGATACATTTCGTCATTGTAATTGGTCATCGTAAACTCTTTTACCGCCGTTTCATCAAAGCGATAATAAGCCAATTTATTGCCATCTGGCGACCATTCAAAGCCTTTCCAAATCGTAAATTCTTCCTCATACACCCAATCTGTCGCGCCATTTATAATCTCATTTTGCTTACCATCTGTTGTAATTTGCGTCACTTTCATCGTCGCTAAGTCTTTGATATACAGGTCATTATCAAACACAAAAGCTACTTTATTTGCTTTCGGATTAAAGGTTGCATAGCGCACTTTGCCATCTTCATATACGGGCCACAATTCTGATTTATCCCACACCCAAAAATTGGAGCGAGAAGAGTGCCTATAAATGCTTTCGGTTTCTGAAGTAATCATCATTTTATCTTCATCAGCACTAAATTCATAGCTGTCCATATTGCCGCTAAAGCCGTTGCGACCTTTGAGTTTTTCGGCATCCAATATGGTAATCGTTTGCTTGCCTGTAGTCAAGTCATATTGCTGAATTTTACCTTTCTCTTGGCGTGTATAGTGCTTGCCGTCATTCTGAAAATTAAAGCCAGGAATGCGCTTCGGAAAGAACTTATAGTCTTGCCAAATGTCTTCTAACGAAATCGCTGTTTTTTGTTGGGCATGCGTAAAAGTGGGTGCAAAAACAGCCACCAATAATGTGAACAAAAGTACTTTTTTCATAAAATGGATGATATTTGAGAATATAATGATGGAACGATAGATGGACAGAATGATTGAATAGTAAGGTAGCCATCTATCTAGACCAATTAATTTTAACGCACAAATAAAACGAATTATTCGCAGAATAGCGTAATTAGGAATTAGGAATTGCAATCTTTTATAATTTAAGTCACTATAAAGTGCTTTTCGACCCGAGAGGTCGAAAAGCAGGTAAAATGAAAATTAAAGCAAATATACTTGCATATACAATTATTTTGCTACACCTTTACCTTATGAATTCCAATCAAAAAATAGCTACACCTAACTTCGACCGCATTCAACCACAGTTTTGTGTCAATGGCAAATTACGTCGCTTGCACCGCATGATTAATTCGGCGTATATGGAAAAATTTAAACCCTTTGGTTTGCGAGGGTAGTATGGTGACTATTTTGTTCATTATTGGAAAGAAAAAACACATCCATCAAAAAGCAATTGCAGATAGGCTAGTGCTTGACCAATCTACGATGAGCCGCGATTTGAAGAAGCTAATAGATAAAGGCTGGGTAATAAAAACAAAAGGCGAAGACCCACGCTATTCGGTGCTAGAAATGACGGCAGCAGGCTATGCTTTAATGGAGGAAATTGCGCCGATTTGGGAACAATTGCACCATAAAGTAGAAGCTATTTTAGGGCAATTTAATATTCAACATGTTGATGTTTTAATTGCTGCAATAAAAAGATAATCTACTCGATTTAAAATCATAAAAGTCAACTTTTTTTAACCACATACTTGTATATACAAGTATTGAATTCAAACAATATGCTACCAAATATGCCAATTTACGTTTCCGTCACCTTTGCCTTGACGACTATATTGACCTTAATATTGTTCTACATTGCCCTAAAAAAATCAAATACACACACTTCAAAAGCGCACCTAATCATAGGCGGTTTAGTCGTTTGGGCAATTTTTCAGACCGCTTTAGCCTTATCCAATGTCCTGAATAATATCCCGCCAGCCATCTTTTTATTTGGGGTTTTACCGACATTTATTACCATGATTATCCTGTTTACGACCGAAAAAGGACGCGCCTTTATAGACAGTTTGCCGCTCGTCAATTTGACTTATTTAAGCATTGTCCGCATTCCAGTAGAAATCGTTTTGCTGTGGTTATTTTTAAAATGGTGCAGTACCCGAATTAATGACTTTTGAAGGAAGAAATTTCGATATTTTGGCAGGTATCACCGCACCATTTATTGCTTATTTTGGCTATACTAAAGGCAAAATAGGGCGCAAAGGCTTACTCGCTTGGAACTTTATTTCGCTAGGCTTATTACTTTTTATCGTTATCAATGCCACCCTTTCTGCCGAGCTACCTATTCAACAATTCGCCTTCGACCAACCTAATATCGCCATCTTACATGCGCCATTTAACTTGCTGCCTACCCTTGTAGTGCCGCTTGTATTGTTTACGCATTTTGTGTCTATTCGGCAGCTTTTGAAGAAAAAGGATTACTAATGAGCTTTGAAACCATACAACTTATGAAATATCCTAAATTTTCGCCCACCGTTGAAACGGTAGGCTTTCCTGTCCGCGTCTTAAAACACTTTTTTTGTACTAAAACGCGGACAGGAAGCCCACTGTTTTAACCGTGGGGCGATATAATAGGCGATATATTCAAAGTTGTATGGTTTCAAAAATTGATTTGAGAATAATTGTTTCATTTATTCTCAATTATTAATTCGTTCCCTATTAATTCTTAATGACTATCGTTATGTTTGCAAAACCTAAAAAAGTAACCCATTCTCACTCATTATTCAGCTATATATTCCAATGAATTTTCAACACAAAACGGTACTTATCACAGGCGGTTCGCGCGGCATCGGGCAGGCGACGGCACAAGCATTTGCGGCAGCAGGGGCGCGAGTAGCTATCAATTTTCGAGAAAATAGCAATGCCGCCCGTACCACAATTGAAAGCCTAGCGGGCGAAGGACATATTGCCGTAAAAGCCGATATTAGTGATGCTGAAGAAGTGGAAAATCTGGTAGAAGCGGTGCTTGGAGAGTTTGGAAAAATCGATATATTGGTGAACAATGCGGGCGTTCACGAGTTTCATCCGATAGATGAAGTGGACTATCAAACGTGGCAAGAACAATGGCATAAAACCCTGAATATCAATCTATTAGGTGCGGCAAATATGTGTTGGCAAGTAGCGCAAAGCATGATGGCACAAGGCAGCGGCCACATCGTAAGCGTGTCTTCGCGGGGCGCATTTCGGGGCGAACCAACACAGCCTGCTTATGGCGCAAGTAAAGCAGGATTGAATGCGCTTAGTCAGTCATTAGCGCAGGCATTGGGTAAGTATAATATAGCGGTCAATGCCGTTGCGCCGGGTTTTGTGCGCACCGATTTGGCAGCAGAAGTATTGGACGGCGAGCGCGGAAATGGCATCCGTTCGCAAAGCCCATTTCAGCGAGTAGCCGAACCTTCGGAAGTCGCCAATGCAATTTTATTTTTAGCTTCTGAACAATCTATTTGGACGACGGGCGCAATTTTAGATTTGAATGGGGCTTCGTATTTGAGGTAGGCCCTTGCCAAGAAACTAACGATGAATAAATTTTCCCTCACACTCACTTTAGTTATCTGCTTGATTTTCAATACCTTACAAGCACAAATCACAGACCCCGTAGCCACGGAAGTTTGGACACTAGTGCCAAAAGTAGTTAGACCTAGTACCGCTTCTAGTGCGCCTTCCGATAAGACATTTTGTGATTTGTGACTTGCCATGTCCCTCAAAAAAAAGACTTTTTTACGGGACATGGCAAGTCACAAATCACAAAATAGGCAGATCACGAAAAATAAACTAAATGAACATCAATTTCCTAAAATATCAAGACCAACTAAAGGTCAAAAAAGATGGAAAGCAACGCTACATAAGGTGTCTTATTCGTTCCAAATGGCTCGTGATGCAGCCCGAAGAATTGGTGCGTCAATTGGTGATATTATGGTTGATTAATGAAAAAAACTACAATGTAAAACGTATTTCGGTAGAGAAAACACTAAAAATAAATGGACTTTCACGGCGTTATGACATTTTAATTTATGACCAAGAAACACGCCCATGGTTGCTAATTGAATGCAAAGCACCCGAAATTTCGATTTCGCAGACTACTTTTCGGCAAATTGCATGGTATAATATGCCTTTACAAGTCGATTATTTGCTCGTTACGAATGGAATGACCACTTTTTGCTGTTCGATGAATTATAAAGAAGAAAGCTTTCATTTTGAAGCGGAAATTCCAGTATTTCCGTAATTTGGCCCCGCAAGAAACAACACAACCAACCACCACAAAGAATTAGGAACCCTGATGGGCAAGTTAGAAATTAATAATTAGGAATGGAGCTATTCTCAATTTTTCATTTTTAACCTGCCCCCATCAGGGTTCCTAATCCCTAATTAATAATTTATGCCAGTAACCAAAATTCTAGTTGTCGGGGCAGGCGGGCAAATCGGCTCGGTTTTGACACAGGAATTACGCAAACAACACGGAGCAAAAAACGTCATCGCTTCTGATTTACGTGCATCCAATAAGGATACTGAACCATTTGAAATACTAAATATTTGTGACCGCGAACGATTAACTCAACTCGTTGATAATCATCAAATTACGCAGATATATCACTTGGCAGCCATCCTGTCGGCAAAGGGAGAAACGAACCCCTTGCAAACTTGGAACATCAATATGGATGGGCTGTTTAATGTACTAGAAGTGGCGCGTGAAAAGGGCTTGGAGAAAGTATTTTTTCCGTCGTCGATAGCCGTTTTTGGTTTGACAACACCGCGCCAAAATACACCACAGCATACCATTTTAGAACCCAACACGGTCTATGGTATGAGTAAATTAGCAGGCGAAAATTGGTGCAATTATTATCACGAACGCTATGGTTTAGATGTGCGTTCGCTGCGCTATCCGGGCGTGATTAGTTATCAATCCATGCCCGGCGGCGGTACGACGGATTATGCAGTAGAGATTTATCACGAGGCGGTAAAAGGGAATGATTACGAATGTTTTTTGTCCGAAAATACGCGGCTACCGATGATTTATATGGAGGATGCTATACGGGCGACGATAGAATTGATGGAAGCGCCCGCCGAAAATATACGAGTACGAACGAGTTATAACTTAGCAAGTATGAGTTTTACCCCGCTTGAAGTAGCCACGGCAATACAGCAACATATGCCTGACTTTAAGATTACTTATCAACCGGATTATCGTCAAAAGATAGCGGATAGTTGGTCAGAGAGCATCAATGATAAAGCAGCGCGCGCGGATTGGGGCTGGCAGCCTACCTTTGACTTGCAAACGATGACGGCGGATATGTTGATGCAGTTGCGAAAACAGTATTTAGTAAAGGCGAGTTAAACAATGAACGTAGAGATACATCCATGCACCAAAAAAGATTTACCGACCTTGCAGCGCATTAGTCGGCAGACTTTTACGGATGCCTATATGGCACTCAATCGTCGCGATAGTATGGAGCGATATATGGATGAAGCCTACAGCACGGAACAATTGACGGCAGAGCTAAATGACCCGAATACGAGTTATTTTTTTGCTAAAATAGATTACAAAACCGTCGGCTATTTAAAACTCAATGAAAACGAAAGCCAAAGCGAAATAAAGGATGAAATATCCTTAGAAGTAGAGCGAATATACGTTTTGCAAGCCTATCAAGGGCATGGAATAGGGCGGCAAATGATGAAAAAAGCCTTTGAAATAGCGCGTAAAAAGGGCAAGGAACGAATTTGGCTAGGCGTTTGGGAGGTGAATGATAATGCTGTTGAATTTTATCGTAAAAATGGCTTTGAGGAGTTTGGTGAACATACTTTTATACTCGGCGAAGAACATCAGCGGGATATTTTGATGGGCTATTGGCTTAAAAAAACATAAAAGCCCCCAAAGGGTAATATTTATTAATCCAGTTAAAGCACTAGGAACGTAACAAGTGAAAACGACACATAAGTAATCAAAAATATGCAAACTCAACCAACACAAACAACGCCACCACCACCGGAAAAAAAGACCTTTTGGCTGTTTATCGAAATTAGGTATAACATTTATAAAATTCAACTTCACCATTGAAATTATTTAAAAATCCTTTCGAAAGAAAACCTGTTAAATTTAATGGAAAAAATATTTTGGTATTTAATGGAAATATTTTAATATTTAATGGAAAAAATGTTTTGGTATTTAATGGAAATATTTTAATATTTAATGGAAAAATATTTTAATATATGATGAAAAAAATACAGTTATTTTTAAACCAAAGAAAAAGATCAGTTTGAGCAGAATGATTATATTATTACTTGATTTTCTAATAGAAGTAAGATAACTTATAAGTTTTATTTATATTGGTCTGAAATCGAGAAAATGTTTACTGACTTCCATCTAAGGAATTATATTAGAAATCCTTACAAAATCTAAAGAATTATATAAGGTTTCACTTAATTCTCCACTAGTAAACTACCAATTGAAATAATAAATCATAGAATATACCTTGTTCGCGAATTAAAAGCCGCATGAGAAAAGAGTCCCTATTGTACTAGTGAATAAAGCTCATAATTGAATGCGTTATTTTTCAGAGCAATAATTATTATCATTATATCATTTTGATATGTTTTTTAATTCTTTTGTTTGTTGGAAATGCTTCGATTGATAATAAGAAGTGTAATTAGGAATGAAGTCATAGGAAATAGGTAATAATTACCATCCATTCAGTTATATAAATGCAATGGTAGAAAAATAAAAAGGGTGGAAAAAAATAAAAAGAAAAGGAGTTAATGATACCTTCATTAGTAGGGTAAATTACGAATTATCGGTCAGTTTCACATCTTCGGTCATAAAAGAAAAAACTATATTATAATAATTGTTATTATATTTTTTATTTTAGTTGGTATCATGATACCTGCAGGTGATACCTGCAGGTATCATGGATTAAAAACC